>PVIY010001434.1:66184-151421 GCA_004026745.1 Myrmecophaga tridactyla | reverse complement strand
AAGCATTAACCTAAATGTTATGTTTGTTATATTCAAAGGCCAAATTAGAGAGAGCATGAATGAGATCAGTTAACTCAGAAAGACAAGGCTCACAAAATACTTCATTTCAGAATTTGTATAGCAAATAAAGACCCCTGTTTTCTATCCTTTTGACGCCTTCTTCTCTGTCCCCCAGAACTGCAATGACGCATAGTGCATGCTAAGTCCCAGCTTGTTTAGGATCGTCAGAGTGCCTCTGAGACACTGCATCTTGAATTCCAGGAGGACATTCCTTTGCTTTTTTATTTTATAATTTTAACTAGCCTTTTCTCTCTTGGCCTCCTTGGCCTGCCCTGTGAGCTAACAGTGTGAGACGGGGCTCTAGTTATCATTTAATTTACAGCACTGCTGAAACCACTTGAGTGAGCCTGAACTGTGTAGAATAAATTTCCAAGTGTACTCTTTTGTTAACCATAAAGCACATATATTTATATTATGTCCAGATAATTGTTTTTACTTAATAATTTTAATGAAAATCTTATTTCTTCATAAATATTAAAAAGGAACACCAGCCTTATCTGTAATTTAATTTTTTAACTTTTGGAGTAACCCATCTCCAACTCTGGTTACTTTACTCAACACATTTTTTTTTTTTAATAAAAAGAAGAAGCTGTATTAGAAACTGGAAAGTATTCTTTCCTCTCATAGAGCTTATACTCTCATGAGGGAGACAAAACTAAACCAAAACAATGTAAAATTGTATTAGTAAAAAGCCTTATGAAGCATTATCATAGTATGCTATAGAAGAGTTTAACAAAGGAAAGCCCGACAGAGACTGTGGGTTCAAGTAAAACATGGTTCAATGAAGTGATTATGGCAATACAGACATTAAAAATAAATGGGGGCGATTTATGAGCTGAAATTGACAGGAATTTGTGAGTGGATTGGGTATAGAAGGTTACAGATTGCCTGGTGACAGCTAACCTCATTCGTTAAGATTAAAGATCAGGGTGGCCAGATGATCCTGGGCTCGATTTTATACTTGCACCACTTACCATTATATATATATGTTTGTCTGTCTCTTTGATTATAAATTATGCTACATGATAAAGGGCTATTGTCTTATTCATTTCTGTTTTCCCAGTGCCTAGAATAGTGTCTGAATGAAGCTGACTCAGTATTTGTGAGTATATGAATGAAGAAATGAACGAGCACAGTGAGTTTTTCTGTTCTTGAGATATCTCAACTGGATCTTTCAGGTAGGCAATTAGATAACATGGATTAGGGGCACAGAGTTGAGATCTGAGCTAGATATGTATATTCAGGATCATCAGTAAATAAATGGCAACTGTGATCCTGCCATGAACAAAGAAGGAGGCTTGGCTTCAAGACTGACACGCTGACATTTTAGGGCAGAGAAGAGAATGAATCTGTAAAGAAACTGTTGGAATGATGGCTTGAGGTGTACGAAGAAGAGTGGGATAAAGTGACACAGATGCCAAGGGAAAAGAAGGTTCCATACCAGAAGGAATGATCGATCAGTGGTGCTGAATAAATGACAAATATGCATTGGCTCTAGTAACATGGGGGTTATGGTCATTTTGGGGAGACTTGTTTTAGTTCAGTGATATTGACATAATCCAGATGGAAGTGAGATTAGGAATTACGGGGAAACAAAGAAATAGCAAAAACCAATTATGCACTATTATTTTGAGAAGCGTGAAAGACATATCTTGAAAAGGGATGTTTTGGGGGAAATTACTCTTATTATTATGTTTTTATAGAGGTGGACACATCAGAACATGTTTAAATGCTGTTGGGGAACGTTCTGTAAGAGTGGAAGTTTAAGTACAGGATAGAATGTTAGTTATTTTGGGATGGGATGATTGAAAAGAATGAAAGTATTGGTTTTAGGTATGAAGAAGGGTCCATGGGACCTTCCTCTTGCATCTGGAATAAGGGCTCATCAGAGAGAGGGACACTGAAAGCAAATGTCATGGTTTATCTTATTTTTACCTTTAACGTGTGCAGGCAAATAGATTAGTGTAATCTGGGCGTGGAGGTATTTGCAGTCATGCCTGGTCTAGGGTGCTTGCTGCTGGGAGGGGCCCTCACCGAGGCAGTCCGTGGGCCAGGCCTGGCATCTCTGCTCCAGGAGAGGGACAGGTAAGGAAGGTAAATAGAAGGCAAAATTAGCTCAACCTTATTTTTGAATTACAAACAATATCTCTGTCATCTAGTTGTTTCCTGGGGCAGTAGCTAGCACATCCCTCAGTGTAATCTGCCTTGGCTTGATAAACTATCCGACAATACCAAGTCCTACAGGCCCTGGACCACCTCTGGTGCCCCGGACAGATTAACACAGAGGGAAAAGGTGTGTCAGCGGCTAACAAAGTATTGCATGTATTGACTCCTCCGGTTCCCGAAGAATAGTTGGGGTTCACCTCCTATTGTGCTCTTTATTTTCCTTCCACCTGCCATCCTGTTGATGCACTTCGCTCACTCGTGTCCAGATGTTTTTATTCATGCCGGTGTCTCAGCAAGTCTTCCCCACTGTGCCCTTTCCCACGGGAATTTGCAATTTTTCTTTTAGTTACACAAACCGATTGTAAATGCTTTCTCATACCCACTTTAAAATTATTATGATATGAACAGAATCATGCAGCACTCTTCTGTGACTTGCTTCTTTTGCTCAGCATTAGGCTTTTGAAATTCATTGGCTTTCACAGCTATATATTGTTCCAAGGGATGAATATACCAGAATTTATACATCCTACCTTGGATAAAGAGGTTCTTTCCCATTTTCAGCTATGAAGAACAACATTCTTAATAGGCAAACTTTTATCCATTTTATATGAATATATCAAAATGCATCCATTCTATCATGGCTGAACATTTGGGTTATTTCCCACTTTTTTTGCTATTAGATGCAATGGCCCTAAGAGCAGTCTTGAACATGTCTCTGAACATGAGTGTAGGAGTTTCCATTTTTGAAGTTTTGTTTTATACCTAGTGATGGGATCACAGTATGGTATATGCACACTAAGCAAAGCTATTTAATACGAAGCTATTAGGCAAAGCAACTGTACCAGTTTACGGTTTCCATAAGGAATTGGGAGTTTCTGTTGATTCACACCTTTGACTACACTTAACATTGTGCAAATTTTTAATTTTTGACAATTGAGTTTTTGTGACATGGAATGAACTTGTTCATAATAACTTCTTAATATCTTAGGATATTAAGGGAGCTTCATAGTTTCTCTTTTCCATTACACAATTGTTTATTTATGCTTTCTCGGTCTTTTTCTCTCATTACCTAGCCAGATTTTTATACTTTTTATTTTCCCTTTAAAAACAACAACAATAATGTATATCCTTTATTTATCCCCTGTTTTTTTGTTGTTTAGTTTTTTATTTTATTAGTTTTGCTTTTTTCTATATTATTTCTTTGGCTTCATGTTCTCTTTTAAGTTAGGTAATTATTTCATTAATGTTGAGATTTATTCTTTAAAATGTAAGAATTTAAGGACATATTTCCCTCTCAGTATTGTTTAGTTTTTTCCTGACATTTTTAGTTCATTATCATTCAACTTTAAACACTTTTTGCTTTTTATTACAACTTCCTTTTTTAACTCACAAGTTGTTCAGAAGAAGGGTGTTTTTGAATTTTTAAATATTTGGGTTTTTCTAGTTGTCATTTTGTTATATTGATATCTAGGTTACTTGTGTGTGACCAGATAATTCCTTTGATATGTTTTGAGTTATCTCATGGCCTAGACAAAAATCAATACTTATTATTCTGTTGAGGATGCTTGAAAAGATTTATTTTCTAATTGGTCCATGCGGTATTTTACATATGTCCATTATATTAAAATTTGAATTTGTTAATTATGTAATTTAAATATTCAATGTCTTTAATGACTATTTGTGTCTGCGCTAGCTGTGACTTTCTTACTATGATGATAAATTTATCAATTTTCTCCTTGTATTTCTCTCAATTCTTTTTTTATATGTTTTGAGGGAATTTTATAAAATACACACATATTTAGAATTATAATATCTTCATATCAAGTATTGAAACTTTATTTCTAGTAATGCTTTTACCATAGAGGCTATTTTTATCTAATGTTACTCCTACTTCAGATTTTTAAATTATTGTTGTTGGTATTTGTTGTTTTATTATTGTTGTTGGTATATATACATATATTCCTTCGAGGTCCTATATTTAGTCATGTGTTTTGCATATATTTGGAAACAATTCAATCACACACTTTATTTATCTTTTATTTTTTGGGGTGCATGGTCCGGGAATTGAACTGGGGTTTCCTGCATGGAAGGCAAGCATTCTACTATTGAACCATCCTGCGCCCTCCATGCTTTGTATTTTAAATGGACAGATAGTCCATTTAGATTCATAGTGGTTATTTTTGCTTTATATTTGTCTCACATTTTTTATTTGTTTGCCTTTTCTTGTTGCTATTGTTGTAGTTTCATCCAAGCCTGACACAGGAAATTTTCCCTGTTGCTCCCTTTTCAGGATTGAGCACATTTTTCATTCATTTTTATAAGGAGAATATATTCCTTTGGGGTCCCAGAGTTATCAGGGGAGACCATTATAACCTCAAATTGAGCAGGTTTTTGGAGTTATCTTCTATTCCTAGTTTATGGTTAGTAACCAAACAGGAATTTAATATCTCCTAGAATTTTTCTGCAGACTTGAGTTAAATGCTTAAATTTTAATTTGTGTTCTGTCATATTTATTATTATAACAAAAAAAATGTTGGGGGAAAAAAAAGGGCAGGCCACAGTGGCTCAGCAAGGCAGAGTTCTTGCCTGCCATGCTGGAGACCCGGGTTCGATTCCCAGTGCCTGCTCATGCAAAAAAATAAAAAAGAAAAAAAAAGTTGGACTCTCCTTTGAGCACCTCCTTAGCTGTATCTCAGAGGCTCTGATTGCATGATTCTTAGCATTATTTTCTAAACATTCAGAAATTTATATTTTTACTTCCCCTTTGATGCAAGAATAATTTAAGAGAGAGTCTTAAAAACTCCACACAGATAGGTTTTGGAGCTTCTCTCTATTTTTTTGTTTCACCTCTATTTATTAAGATCAACTTCTTCCAGGTCTTCAGGGGACATTCTCTATACAACTCTTATTTCAGTAATTCTCAAAACTTTAATGTGTATCTGCGTCATCCAAACATCTTGCTAAAGGGCAGATTATGTTTCTTTAGGTCTGGGGCACATTTCCAGCAAGCTCTTAGATAATGCAGGTACCTGTGGACCAGACTTTGAGTGGCAAAGCCCCCTTCCATTACTTAATAGTCCTTTGGAATAAATCCTGACTTTATCGTCACCTGTTTCTTGCTAAGTCGTCTTAACTTACATTCAATGTAGCAATATCTAAGTTCGGTATTTAAAAAATACTACCGTATCTTATTTAATCCTCACAACAGCATCACCAGTAGATTAGCACAATTGGCTTCTGTTCTAGTTTTCCAGCTGCCAGAATGCAATATACCAGAAGCAGAATGGCTTTTAAAAAGGGGAATTTAATGAGTTGTTAATTTACAGTTCTAAGGCTGAGAAAATGTCCCAGTTAAAACAAGTCTATAGAAATGTCCAATCAAAGGCATCCAGGGAAAGATACCTTGGTTCAAGAAGGCCAATGAAGTTCAGGGTTTCTCTCTCAAGTGAGAAGGCACATGGCGAACACAGTCAGGGCTTCTCTCTCAGCACATGGTGAACACAGCGTCATCTGCTAGCTTTCTCTCCTGGCTTCTGGTTTCATGAAGCTCCCCGGGAGACATTTTCCTTCTTCATCTCCAAGGCGCTGGCTGGTGGACTCTCTGCTTCATGGTGATGCAGCATTCTCTGCTCTCTCTGAATCTCTCACTTTCTCCAAAATGTTTACTCTTTTGTGGGATTCCAATAAACAAATAATTTAATCAAGATGTACCCAAATGGGTGGAGACATGTCTCTGCCTAATCTGGTTTAACAACCACTCTTGATTGAGTCACATCTCCAGGGGGGTGATCTAATTACAGTTTCAAACATACAGTACTGAATAGGGATTAGAAGGAATTGCTGCCTTTACAAAATGGGGTTAAGGTTAAAACATGGCTTTTCTAGGGGACATACATCCTTTCAAACCAGCACAGCTTCCTAACCAAGAAAAGTGAGATGGAAAGGATTCAGGACCACTCCCCACACACCTCTGAATCCTGGCTTCTCCGTTGCACATTCCTGCCCCAACCATATCCAAAATAGTTGGGGGAGTGTGTGGGCTAGGTAGCAATTTCAATTTAGATCTTTTGTCCTGGAACAATTTTTTCTCCGAGTTTTCTGTGTCTTCTTTCTCATGGACCTGTTCTTTGCCTTTTGTGTTTTTTCTTTCCAGGTTGAGGTGGAAATTGGCTTGGTCTCCCTTGACATTCTCTATGTGACAGCTTTTCTGAGTGTTAAATTAACATTGGGTGTCTCTCTTAGGCTGACTGGTTAGCATTTGTGAAGTTCCATTTTTTTATTATTATTATTACAGCTTTCTCTAGCAGATTCCCAATGCATATTAGCATAATATAAGTTTTGAGAAGACTTCGGTAAAGAATCTGTTTAAATATGTTTGCACCTGTATTTCCCAAACTTACCAGGCCCTCATATATTTAATTTTGGTGACAAAGACATCCTTTTTCATTTTGCCAGTGTTTCTAAGTTTTATATACAGATACAAACATACATTTTCCAACCAACCATATTCTAAATTCCTCCTTAGTGCTAAGCATATATGAAGTACTTTAAAGACATCATCATATTTTATACTCACCAACTATCCTATGAGATATTCCTTTGCTCCATTTGATAATGGGAATTAAATAGAGGCTTATTAACTTGTTTAAGAATCTTTAGCTAATTCAGAAAAGGGCCCAAATTCAACTTAGGGTGCCTGACTCAAAAGCAGGATACATATCATTTTGGATGCCTTACTGTTTTTCTGAGGTTTCAAGCTTTGGTTCTTTCCTTAGGGCAAAGACTTTTTGGCTAATTCTGACATTGCCCATTAAAAACAAAGAGGTGTGTGCAGTGGTGGCAGTTAGCAAGGGTTGTCAGCAGACTGCTGAGCAATGGAGCCTAATTTACCCTCAAAATGAACGCCCAGAAGGGTGTGTTTATCACCTCCTAAATGTGGCTCCATCCCAGAGAAACATCTCAGAAGAGACTTTAATGAATTTTACAGGTGTTTCTCGGCTTGCCATGGCTCTTCCTCTGGGGCGGCTTTGCAAAGCTGATGAATAAGAGGGGATGTGCCAGGGCACTTCTGCCTGGCACACTTGATGCGAAAAGATGGAGAGCCCTGCTCTAAGCCAGTATAGTCGAATCTAATTTTCCAAACTAAATGAGAATAATAATGACAATATAAGACCCAGAGCACCACTTTATTACATTCCATTGTGTTCATAGTTCTTGGCAGTAAACAGCAGGAAAAAAAAAAATCCTGCAATCAAATTAGGGCAATCTGCATGACAAAAGTATTAACAAGAGACAGTGGAGGCAGGAAATTGTTGATGATTTTCATTACCTATAATGTTGCTGAGAGCTTTATTTGTCTTCACCTTGACACTTTGGAGAAAAGCGACTCTTCTTGGCAGCTTTGTCTTTTACTGACACATCTTGCTATTTAAATAAACATCAAGCCCTTGAGGTTTTTGGAATATTTTCCTTTCTTAGGTGCCTGGGGTTTACTGCTCTGAAAAGAGAAACAGTCTGTTTCTTTTGAGAAAGCCTAGAGACTCTAGGTGCTGCATATTGTTTAGAGACCCATCTGGCACATTAAAAAGTGCACAGTTCCAAGGAGTTTGAATGGAATGAAGAACTTTGGCTTCAAACACAAGATCTCCCACTCTAATGTACAAACTTGGACAATTAACTTGGCCTCAGTTTCTTCCCTGTAATGAGGGATCATGGTACTTATTATATCAGATTGCTATAAGGATTGGAAGGAGTGTACATAGGCTCCAGCCACCTTAGGCAATCCACGGTAAGTAGCTATCCTCTTGTAATGAGTCTCATGAAAATTTGCCAAGATGAGGAACCTGCTCTGCTCCACTGGAATTTTAGTTACAAGACCAACAAATAGTTCAGTTATTAGCCATGCATTAGAGATGAACTTGAATGGCTCTCTCCAATTGGCATTTATGTTTTTTCAGAGGTCAGAGATATTAATGTTAGGCAGTGCTGGGCAAAAGTGAAACGAAAGATGAAAAACCAGTTATCAAAATTGGCCAGAGAACTTGGTTTTCTCACTCAAATGGGATTGGAGGTCGACCAGTTCTTGGACTCACACCTTCTTTCATGTTTGGCAGGATGCTCATTACAAATGCATTTCTACATACACAGGGCAGATGTTCAGATTGAGTTTCGCATCATGTATTGGATGAGACTGAAAACTTATGCACTAATAAATTAGTACCCAAACAGAACTTTTTCGTATTTCACTGACTTTAAATAGTTTTCCACCTCAAAGTATCAGTTTGCACGTGACTCTAGTAAAATTGTCTTTAACTTCCTTCTGACTCATTTTCGTGTTCTCTCTGATTGAGTATACCATATTTAGTGAGATGGGATTTGAAAAGGGTGATTTTAGTTGAGAAACTCAAGAAGGCCAATTTTTCTTCCAACTTCTTTCAAGAGCTTGCTTTTTCTTTCTAGCCTCGTATCTTCTGACATTTGAATAAAATTCTTTAAATGATTTATTCTCATTCGTCTGTAATTTGGAAAAATGCCTGATAAAGTCATTTTGGATTAGAGTAATTCCATTTGGATGGAAATTAGTTTCTATTAGAAAGGCCTCTCCAGTGCTACTTGTAGCCTACAATGTATGCCCCCATCAAGGCTTCAGGCTGGTCCTACCTCCAGCAAATCAAGGCAGAGAGCTCAGACCCTTCGTCACTGTAAAGCATCAGGTGAACTGTACTAATAATTGAAATCAGAAGTTTCCATTCAGCAGCTGAACTATTCACAATGATTATACAGACCAAGTTGGGGGGCAGGTTCTCCTACGCCAGATGGTTAGAATTATAAAGGGAAAGAAACTGAAACAAGATTTGGAAAGAAGCTAAACCTGCTTTTCTTGATGAGCATGAAGAGTTTATTTTTTTTCCTCTGGATGCCCAAATGTTAAGCACCTGAGTGTGTGTGTGTGTGTGTGTGTGTGTGTGTATCTGCATGTGAGAGGGTGTGAAGGTGTGCATGAGTGTATGTGTGTCTGAGCACACACACGCACCCACATGACTCACTGTGATCTGGAGAGTTTATCTTAGAGCCTTTATTTTGTTTCCATGGATCTGGAGAGTTTTTTTTATTCCATAAGCAACTCATCTGTGACTGTGAGTAAGTAGTTACTCTCCCTTATTTAAGTTAATTACATGAATTTCTATGGTTGTTTACTTTAGTTTCAAAAATGATATCTGGATGATACTGGACGCAAACTCCTGTCATATGACAGCACAATCTAGAGGACGCTTTTGCCCCAAAACTACCTAAATTCCTACCTGGATTATCCGCTGGAGAAGATGCAAAGCAGTTACACAGATGATCCATGACTCAGAGAGTTCTAAGCCCAAATTTGCTGCTTAATGGCTCTATAATCTTGTATAGATTGCTTAACCTAAATAAAACTGAATTTCTTCATCTATAAAGTGGGGAACATGTAACGAAGAAACTTATTATGACAGTAAAATAAGGCACATAAATTAGCAGTGTCTGGCATATATTGGCTGCTTAATAAATGCTAATTGTTCTCTTGGTTTTATAATTATCATGACTAGAACTTGATTATTACTATTATTACCACTATTAGTAACAGTCGGCGCATAGGGTTCATATAGTTTTGTAGTTCTTGGTGCTTCTGTTGCTAACAATCCCCAAATATGATACAAAGTTAGTACTCACAAAGGAGATAGTTTAACATTTGGACATTTAAAGTAAAAATGGAAATTATATTAACTTCTAAAAATGATCTTTATCCATGCCAAGTTTCTATTAGGAAGTGAAAAGTCTATTTGTAATATGTAATAGAAAATCTATTTGCTGCTAATTTGTCTGTATCAGGTATGACAGTGTAAAAATCAGATTTTATTAATATGAGATCCACCCATAAATCTAACATTGAAATCCTGACTGGGAAAGAAAACTAGCTACACATTTCAAGATGAGTTTGCATGATTGAAAATTTTTAAGGAGTCAAATTGAAAAAAATACTAAGTATCTACTATATGTCAGCAATTCTTCTAGATAATTGATGTGTTGTTAAGTTTTGAAATATTTATATTTATTAATATTGTTTGAATGCACATATGAAGTTCTGGGGCAGAGCAGATTTTTGTTCTTTACTTACAATAAATGACAATCGTGTGGTTCCCCTGTGCTCCAATTCTTATCCTTGGGGTGATGCAATGAGAACCAGATGGATTAAAACCCTACAAATACAGATAAAGAATGCTGAAAAAATGCATCTACATTCTTATAAAGGCTATCCTCCTCCTCTTTTGAGAGAGTCTCCTTGGAGACTTGAAAAGGGTCCAACCAGTTGGCATTTAAGTAAATCTCTCCAGGGGAAAGATAAGATTGGTGTCTCTAGTTTTAAAACCTCAGAATATCTCCAGTTCTGTCTCCAGCATTCTCTTACTATCTAAATCAGTCATCAATTAACTTCCAAGAGTTGCTTTTAGCCTAGGCCCCAAGTTTCAGAAAAACTTACTTAGAAAGTCCAAACTGTGCAGAAACATAAAAAACTTTCTTTACAGTCCCAGACACATATTATTAAATCAAAACTCACATAACACTATTTTTCCTTTATCTCTTTTACAGAAGTGGAATTAAGGGTCAGAAAGGTTAAGTGAATTTTCTCAGGCCACACAACTAGGAAGGGGAAGATGTGTGACTAAGAGTGAAGTCGGCCTGTTGTGAAACCTTTTTGGTGCCTCAAATGCTTGTTTGGCTTCCAACATATGGAGTATATGGCTCATATTGTGATTTTCAGCAAACCCACACCTAAGTGTTCCTGAGGTTGTGGTTATTTATCTTAGTTTGCCAGGGCTTCTTTGACAAATACTACACAGTGAGTTGGCTTAATTAACAGGAATTTATTGTCTCACAGTTTTAGAGGCTAGAAATCTAACAGCAAGATATTGGGCAGAGGTGGGACAAGGTGGCAGTGTAGGAAGGTGGGGGATTTAGTTCATTCTCTGGGGCAGCTAGTAAATAACCAGGAACTGTCTGGAGCAACTATTTGGGGGGCTTCTGTGAGCAGAGGCACAATATACAAAAGCCTGGAATGAGTGGAAAGGCTGAGATTGATAACTCACAGCACAGAACTGTAAGTAAATTTGTCCACAGAGTGGAGGCTGATGCCCCTCTCCCACTGGCAATGAGGTTGATTTAGAGTGACTCTCCAAATTTGGAAAGGGAAACAGAAGTCCTCTCTACTAGGAGCAAGGGAAGGAGAGAGAAAGCTCCAATTGCAGATCTGATTATCAAATTCAGACTGCTGCATATCAGCTCCAAACACAGATACATTTACAAAACAAACAAGAAAGAAAACCAGAGATTTTTATCAGCACTGCCCTCAGTAGGGAAGAGACAGGGCTGACAAAAAAATCCCGGAGATTTCTGGATTTGGGTGAGCTCAGATTATTGAAAAAGGACTGTGTCCCAAGAAAAGGGGTACATAGAGGCATATATTGACTCCAGCTTGTGATTCATCAACCCAGGGGGCTGGAACTGGCTCTGAGCCCTGCTCCAGACAAGGGTGGAGTTAAGGATTGACTGAAACAGCATAACTAATCAGATGGAGCTAGTACCCTAAAGAGCATATCTTCTCCAAGTAAAGGGGGGATAGGACCTAGTGCAAGTGGTTGCTTTTATTCAGAAAAATTAGACCCCAGGGTCTGAGATATCAGCAGCAGTTTCAACCTACAAAAAGCAAATTGCAGGCTGTCTCAAACATGGAACAGTTTCAACCTCTAAAAAACTGGGCTCAGTCTATCTCAGCCATGCTCCTGGAAGGAAGAGTAGAGGGGCTGCTCAAGAGTCATGTAACACTTCCAGTCTACAGGAAACAAGGGGCTGAAGAGTGGCTCTTCCAACAACACCTCTCCAAAAAAAAAAAAAAAAAAAAAAAAAAAGAGGTGGGGCAAGGCTCAGCATAGATGATGCTTTATTTAGAGAATTCAGATCCCAGGAGCTGACAAAAAAGGCAGTTTAAGCCTGACTTCAGCCTCAGCCTCTGTTTCAACCATGCTACTGGCAGGGACAGGGTCTATTGTGAGTTAAAGGGACTATAGCATCTTATACCTGTGGGGAACAGTGAACTGACAAGTGCCATTGGGCAGGACAGGAAAATCATAGAATTAAGAGGAAAGATTGGCCTCATCCCCAGGGAATAAGGGATGAGTCATCTTGATACTGATTAACCTCATGTACCCACCTCTCCCCACCAGGCCTGTCTTGCCTGGGAAAATCTGACTAGGGTCTATTTTATCTGGGAAAATCCTCCTCCCAGAGCCAGATGTCCAAGTAAAAGTTTCTTAACATAATGAAAGAAATGTTAAAAATATAGAGAGGCAGAAAACAAACAGCAGGTAAACATTCCTGGAGGAGAGAGAGGTAAGAGAGAACTTTTTCTGGGTGGTGAAAATACTGCACACAAAAAGGGAAATTTAAAAAACTTCCATATAGGCAAGGCAAGAATCAGAAAAATAAGAGCTGAAAAATTCTGACTGGTTAAACAGAAGCCATGCTAGAGGCCTAGAATAAATTGAACTGAATGTCCAAAAAACAGAGAACAAAGTCAACAAACAAGAGAGCCTTAGGCAAAAGAGAGAAAGTGACCACCAGAAAAAACTCATAAAGAAAATCATATGCCTAGACACCAGCAAAAATCATGAGTCATAGTATGAAGCATGACAATACAGCCCAGTTAAGGGAACAAACTAAAACTTCAGATGAGATATAGGAGTTGAAACAACCAATTAAAGAGTTCAAACAAATCTTCTAAGTCAATTCAGTGAATAGAAGGAAAATGTGGCAAAGAAGATGAAGGATATAAAGAAGACACTGAGTGAAAATAAAGAATCAGTAGCAAAAATAAATGGCAGAGCTTATGGGAGTGAAAGGCACAGTAGAAAAAATAAAAAACACAATAGACACACACAACAGAAGATTTAAAGAGATGGAAGATAGGATTAGTAAACTAGAGGACAGGATATCTGAAATTCTACCCACAAAAGAACAGCTAGGAAAAAGATTGGAAAAATATGAGCAGGATCTCAGGGAACTGATGACAACATGAACCACTAAAATATATGTGTTATGGGTGTCCCAAAGGAGAAGAGAAGGGAAAAGGGGTAGAAGGAACAATTGAGGAAATAATCACTGCAAATTTCCCAACACTTATGAAAGCCATAAAATTGCAGGCCCAAGAAGTATGGCATACCCCAAACAGAAGAGATCTAAATAGACCTACTCCAAGACACTTACTAATCAGTTTGCCAAATACCAATGACAGAGAATTCTGAAAACAGCAAGAGAACGGTGATCCATCATATACAAAGGAAGCTCAGTAAGACTAAGTGTGGATTTCTCAGAAGAAACTATGGAGGCAAGAGGACAGTGTCATGATAAATTTAAGATAGTGAAAGAGAAAAACTCTCCAAGAATCCTATATTCAGCAAAATTGTCTTTCAAAAATGAGGGACAGTTTAAAATATTTATAGATAAACAGACAGACAGAGTTCCTGAACAAGGAACCTGCTCTAAAAGACATACTAAAAGGAGGGCTACAGGCATATAGGAAAAGGAGAGAGAGGTTGGGAGAAGAGTTTAGAAATAAAGATTGTCAGTAATGATAATAAAAGGGTAAAAGGGCAAAAAAATAAGATACATAAAATCCAAAGGACAAATGGTTGAAGAAAGTACCGCCTTTACAGTAATAACATTGAATTTGAATGGATTAAACTCTGCAATCAAAAAATGTAGACTGGCAGGATGGATAAAAGACATGATCTGTCAAGATGCTATCTACATCAGACTCACTTTAGACTCCAGGACAGAAATAGGTTGACAGTGAAAGGTTGGAAAAACATATTTCTTGCAAACAACAAGAAAAGTGCAGGGGTAGCAATACTAATATCAGATAAATTAGACTTCAAATGTAAAACAATTAAAAGAGCTGAAGAAGGACACCATATATTATAAAAGGGGCAATTCATCAAGAAGGAATAATAATCATAAATATTTATGCACTGGCCAGAGTGCATAAATTTTAAATACATGAGGTAAACATTGACAACACTGAAGGGGTAAACAGACATCTCTACAATAATAGTTGGAGACTTCAATACACCATTCTCATCAATGGACAGAACATCTAGATGGAGGGTCAATAAGGAGACTGATCTTAAAATGATAAATGAGCTGGACTTAACAGGCATTACAGAACATTGTACCCCATGACAGCAGGATTTACACTTTTCTTAAGTGAATATGGATCATTCTCCAGGATAGATCACATGGTGGGTCACAGAGCAGGTCTCAATAAATTAAAGAAGACAGAAATTATGCAAAGCAGAGGACTGGAAAATTAACATATATATGGAGGCTAAGTAGCACACTCTTAAATATCTAGTGGGTCAAGGAAGAAATTACAAGAGAAATCAGTAAATATCTCAAGGCAAATGAAAATGAGAACACACACATCTAAACTTATAGGATGCAGCAAAGGCAGTGCTGAGAGGGAAATTTATTGCCTTAAATGCCTATATGAAAAAAAGGGAGCAAAAATCAAGGACTTAACTGCTAACCTGGAGGAGCTAGACAAAGAGCAGCAAACTAACTCCAAAGCAAACAGAAGAAAATAAATAACAACGATTGTGCTTAAATAAATAAATTTGAGAACATGCAAAAAATAGAATTAACAAAACCAGAATTGGTTCTTTGAGAAAACCAGTAAAATTGATGGACCCTTAGCTAAGCTGACAAAGAAAAATAGAGAGGGGGAAATAAATCTGACCATACAGACATAAAGGTGATGACAAGAGGGTACTTTGAGCAACTATATGCTAATAAACTAGACAACCTAGACAAAATGGACAATTTCCTAGAGAAGCATGAACAACCAACATTGACTTGAGAAGAAATAAATGACCTCAATAAACCAATCACAAGTAAAGAGATTGAATCAGTCATCAAAAACCTCCCAGAAAAGAAAAGTCCAGGACCAGATGGCTTCAGATGTGAATTCTACCAAGCATTCAAGAAAGAATGAGTACCAAATCCTGGTCAAAGTCTTAAAAAAAAATCAAAGAGAAGGAAAAGCTGCCTCACTCATTCTATGAAGCCAACATCACCCTAATACAAAAGCCAGACAAAGATAACTACAAGAAAAGAGAATTACAGGCCAATCTCTTTAATGAATATAAGTGTGAAAAACCTCCCCTAAATACTTGCTAATTAAACCCAGCAGTATATTAAAAGATTTATACACCATGACCAAGTGGGTTTTATTCCAGGTATGCAAGGGTGATTAACACAAGAAAATCAATTAATGTAATACACCACATCAATACATCAAAGGGGAAAAGCACATGATCATATCAATTGATGCAGAAAAGGCATTTGGCAAAATTCAGCATCCTTTCTTGATGGAAACACTTCAAAAGGATTGGAATAGAAGAAAACTTCCTTAACATGATAAAGGAAATATATGGAAAGCCCACAGCTAACAGCATACTCAATGGGGAATGCCTGAAAGCTTTTCCTCTAAGATCTGGAATAAGAAAAGAATGCTCACTGTCACCATTGCTATTCAACATTGTGCTGGAAGTTCTAGCCAGAACACTTAGGCAATAAAAGAGATGAAAGGCATCCAAATTGGAAAGGTAGAAGTAAAACTTCCATTGTTTGCAGATGACAGGAATCCTTTGTTTAGAAAATCCTGAAAAATCTACAACAAAGCTACTAGAGCTGATAATTGAGTACAATAAAATGGTAGGATACAAGATGAACATGCAAAAATTAGTAGTATTTCTATACACCAGTAATGAGCAATCTAAGGAGGAAATCAAGAAAAAATTCTGTTTACAATAGCAATCAAAAGAATAAAATATTTAGGAATAAATTTTACCAAGGACATAAAAGAACTATCCACAGAAAACTACAAAATATTGCTAAAAGAAATCAAGGAAAACCTAAATAAATAGAAGGTCATACCATGTTCATGGATTGGAAAATTAAATATAGTTAAGATGTCAATTCTACCCAAATTGATTTATAGATTCAATGTAGATATAGATTCTATATATCTATAGAATATATCTATATTTAGAATATATCTATATCTAAAGATAGATATACCAAGCAATGGCATTGAATTGAGTGTTCAGAAATTCTATAGAATATATCTATATTTAGAATATATCTATATCTAAAGATAGATATACCAAGCAATGGCATTGAATTGAGTGTTCAGAAATTGACCCTCTCATCTATAGATAGTTGATATTTGATAAGGTGGCCAAGTCCACTCAACTGAGACAGACCAGCCTCTTCATAAAATGGTGCTTGGAGATCTGGATATCCATATCTAAAAGAATGAAAGAGGACCCCTATCTCACACCTTATACAAAAATTAACTCAAAATGAAACATAGACCTAAACATTAGACCTAAACATTAGTGCTAAGACAATGAAACTTTTAGAAGAAAAGTCTTGGAAATGTCTTATAGATCTTGTGGTAGGAGGTGGTTTTCTATACCTTACACCCAAAGTGTAAGCAATGAAAGAAGTAGAAGATAATTAATAAGATATTAAGGGATCAAGAGGAAGACACCTTCTCTCAGGAAAGTCTGCTGGTATCCGGGGTTCCTCTGTCACATGGGAAGGCTCATTGCGATGTCTGCTGGTCCTTCATTACTGGTTTTGTTTTCAGTGACTGTCTCCAATGTCTCTAGGCATTTCTTTCTCTCTTAGCTTCTCCTGGGGTGGTTTCTTTCTCTAAACTCTGTCAGCTCTGAGCTCTCTCCAAAATGAATCTCTCTTAAAGGACTCCAGCAAGGGGATTAGACCCATCTTGAATGGGTTGTATCACATCTCCATGGAAACAACCTAATCAAAAAGTCCCATCCACAGTGGGTCTGCATCCGTGGAAATCGACTGAAAGAACATGACTTTTCTGGGGTACATAACAACTTCAAACCAGTACAAGGATCTAAACAGCTAATGCATAAAATGTGAGGATAATTCAATGGTTCTGTACTTATAATGTACAAATATTTAATTTGAAACCAGACCTATATAAAGTTTGTGGATATAATGGTGTAGAACATTATGTATATTTTGAAGTTGTTAAGTTGACATTGAAGAAAAGAAGATTGTTACAGATTTAGGATATTAAATTTAAGCCCCATGCTAATAATAAAGGAAATGTCAGAGAATATGAAACTCCTAGAGACCAAATGTAGGATACAAGTTACCAGGGTTGGGAGACAAGGGTAACGGAGAGCTAAAGCATAATGTGATGTAGGGTTTCTCTCTGGGATAAAGGGAAATTTATGATACTGGATGGTAATAAAGGTATGACAACATTGTGGATGTGATTAATCCCATTGCATGGTAGTGATTGGGAAGGGAAGATTTTTGCTGTATATGTGTCTGCAAATTTTTGAAAGAATGAAAGAAACAGAAACTAAGGAGATAATGTAATCCATGTCCCATATGTTACTGGAAGAGATCTAAGAATGGAGGCAAATGTCTCAAAAGGACATTATTGGTTTTTAAGAAACAGTTGGAATATAGACTGTAAAGCTTTATCAACGTTACATTTCTGGATCTGGATAACTGGACTTAAGGTAATTATATAAGCGAATATACTTGTTCGTAAGAAAGTTCGCATATTCAAGGAGTATGATGTGTGCAACATGCTCTCAAGTGTTTAGAAGATAGATGGATAGATAAATGGTGAACTATAGAAGAATGACACAGCAAAAATGGCAAAATGTTAAAATTGGTGGACCTGGATTTGGCGGAGTTTGGGTTATGTTGAAATTCTTTGTAATGGTATGTATTGTTTTTGTGTATGTCCTGAAAGTTTTAAATTATTTCAAAATAAAATGTTAATAAGTAACCAAGATACTGGCACAGCATACTTTCTCCCAGAGTCTGTATTATTCTGGCAAGTCTCAGTCATGTGGCGATTGCTCCCTGTGTCTGCTCCTCTGATTTCCACTGACTTTTGGCTTCTACTTGTGTGTCTAATTTCCTTTGCTTATAAGGACATCTGCCATCTTGCGTTAAGGCCCTCCCTCAATCATTGGGGCCACACCTTAACTAATAATAACTTCAAAGGTCTTATTTATAAATGGGTTCACACTCACAGAAATGGGAATAAGACTTGAAAAGGTCTTTTGTGGGACAGTCCTCATCACTATCTTCCTTCTGATTTCAAGGTTTTTCTGACAAAATAAGGTACAGTTCACCACTTATAGACATCATGGAAGAGGAAGAAGAAAACCATTAAATAAAAAATTGGAACTCAGATAATTTTTCCCCATTCATTTTCTATATTCTCCTCCTATTAATTTGTAGCTAAAGAATAGCCTCAAAGATAAGGAGGGGTATTTTTCTCTCCACATGCCTTGCTTTATCCTCATTCCAGTAAATCATTTTCTTCCATTTGTACTCTTTGATGCATGCTTGGATTATGCTTGTAACCAGTATAATAGCATACGTGGCTCATGGGTTTGCAAAGACACAAAGACTCTTTTTATGCAAACCTTCTTTTTTAGTTAGGGCCCAAAGTGAGGAACTAGCATTAAAACTTAACTTTCATAGGAGATGAATTTCATAAGAGTAGAGAGAAGAGTCAGATAGAGTTTTGTAATAAAATTTCATGAAAAGAAAGAAATCATGCTTTCTTTACATTTTGCTTGATGTCCCTTTAGATGACAGTCTTTTTGATAAAGACATCACTGTTTCAATTACTTGAGTTTATCCCTCTTGTTGGCAAGCAGAACATGTTACCTGTTGTTAATTTGCTGCATTATAAAGGGCAACGACGGTGATAAAGTCAGAATACTCATGTGCATAATTACACGTTTCAAACCAGGTTTTCCACAGACTTTAGCAAGCCCAGAATATATCTGCAACCTGCAGAGTCATGTGGGGATTGTACCTTCCCAGCTGACAACTTCTGCTTCCAGTGGTCACACCAGGGCTGGCATTCCTGTGATTTTAAGGTTTATGGTGAGGTGCTGTTTACAAAGTTATCTGTGACTATACAGTTCAGGGCTTGCAGGTTCTTTGGGATGACACCCTTGAGGGAGGCTAGAGAAGGAAAGGTTAGAGCTAGAAGTTGACCCCGGCAAATTTTTTTTCCAGGCCCTACCAGCAATGTCATAGCCTTATTACTCGTCAGTGCTCACGCCTGAGCATGCTGTGGTGTGGGGAGTCTGGGTCCAAACCTCTGGTCAGTGTTGGCCCGTAGGGGCCACTTCAGATGAGGAAGCTGCTGCCAGCAGCTTTTCCTGTGTCTGTGGCTGCTCACTCCAGGTGGAGAGAGAGTTAAAAAGGAAAAGGAAGGAACCTTCTGATTTCCTATTACTATCTCTTCACCTCTCATTTCCCTCAGTTGCTTGCTTTTTGGGTTGCAAAAAAGAACTGACATGAGTAGAGATTTGTCTTAACCAAATGACTTCTTTTACTTTGATTCATTAAAGTAGGAGGGAGGGTGCTGTGATGGGGGTGATGGGGTGTATGCAATGGGGAGAAAATTAAGCTTTGTTGTATCACTACTAGTTCTCAGGCCTTTTGCATACACTCTCTTATTTAGTCTTATTTAACTCATAAGAGGTACGTATTTACCCAGTCATTCATTCACCACATTTGTTGAGTGTCAATTCTGTACTAGGCTGTGGTCTAGGGGCCAGTTATTAATGTCTCTAACTTAAAGATGGGGAAAAATAATCCAAAAGGAGTTGGGTAACTGGCTGAAAGATGCACAGCTGATAAGTGAGAAAGAATTCAAATCCGGAGCAGTTCTTTCACCTTCCTGCCAAGGATTTCACTCTAACTGTGATAGGTAGCAGTTGCTGACAAATGTCATTAGAAATTTAATTTGTAGAAGGATTCCTGTTAGGTAGACCAATTTCTCCTGAATAATTAAAACTCCAAAAAGTTAACGTGGACAAGAAATGAAGTGCGTGGAGATCACGGTTGCTTCCCTTTACTTCTTAGTTTTCGGTTCCATTCTTCATCACCTCAGTTCTCCTGATTCTAGGTAACAAGGGCAGTATCTCTGACACCTTTCCCCATCCTATACTCTACCACCCACTCCCCTTCTTTGATATGGACAAGTCAGAGTCTTGTCTCAGACTTTTGCAACAGTTCATTGCAAGCTCAACTTCTAGGGTCCCTTCCAAGCATATTACTGACCTTCGAATCCTCCTAACAGAAATTTGGAGCTCCATGCACAAGTTCCTCTGCAAATCAAGTTCCTTCTCTAAATAAAGTTCCGTTTCCAATATTCCATTTAGAACTAAGTGGAAATCGTTTGTAAATTTGTTATGTATTTGCATGATCCTTCTATCGACACTTTTCATCTGTAAAAATAGTATTTGCTATTGTTAGTGACAAGATGTCTGGAGACATTAGAGAACTTTTCCCCACTTATTTTATAGAAGAAAAGCATAAAATATCTTGTTCAGGGTTTAAAAACTATTTTTCATTTAATCTTTTCAGACATTCAGTTAGTTTTGGTATTTAATGGCTACTGTTCCTAATTTCAAGCCATTTGGCCATTGTTTTTTAATGGATTATTTATTTGGGATTTAGAAGAATGGACTTATTGCTTAGGAATATTGAGTGACACAATAATAAAGCCATTCCTTAAAAATTGTAACATAATAATTCCTTTTATGATTTTCCCAACTATTCTGTTTTATTTTAGTGGATAAGCCTATCAAGATGAAGTCCCGCAACAAGGATGAACCTTGAGGACATTATGTTGAGTGAGATAAGCCAAACACAAAAGGGCAAACATTATATGATCTCACTGATATGAACCAATTATAACAAGCAAATACACAGAGTTAGAATACGTAATACAGGTTACCAGCGGATAGAATGGGGTAGACAGTGAGGAGCTGAGGCTTCGTTTGTGCAGGATTTCTATTTAGATTGATCGAAAAGGATTGGAAATGGATGGTGGTGATGGTAGCACATTGCTGTAAGTGTAATTAACAGTGCTGAATTATGTTTGTGTCTGTGGTTGAAAGGGGAATTTTTTGGTCAAGCATGTTAGTGGAAGGAAAGTTAGAAGATAAAGCATGGCACTGTATAACGTGAGGAACCCTGCTGTGCATGATGACTGTGGTGAATAATGCAAATATAAGACTGTTCTCTCATGAATTATAAAAAATGTATGGCACTATTACAAGGTGTTTATGATAGGGTGGCATATGAGAAAAAATACCTAATGTAAGCTATAGACTATAGTCAGCAATATTTTAATGTTCTTTCATCATTGTTACAAAGATACCACACAAAGGAAAAGTGTTCAACAGGAGGATATGTGGGAATGTTGTATTTTTTACATAACTTTTCTGTAAACCTACTTCTCTAATTAAAAAACAATATTTTTAATGTTTCATGCTAAGTAAAAGAAACCACACATAAGCACTACATGTTATATGCTTTGTTTATGTAAAATAAAAATATAAATACATTGAGACAGAAATAGATGAATGGTTCTGTAGATCTGGGAAAGGTTAGAGGCATTGAGGGGTGATTGCTAATGGGTTCGGAGGTTTTCTTTTTTGAGTAATGAAAATGTTCTCAAATTGATTGTGGTGATGAATGCATTATACTAAAAGCCATCGATTTTACACTTTGGATGGACTGTACAGTATGTAAATATATCTCAGTAAAAGTGCTTCATAAAAAAGAGAGACCAGATCTGGCAAGGTAATTCTCACTAGTTCTTTCGTTATGAATTTAATGAAATTTTTATTGCTTTCAGAAATGAATCTCTACCTAATAAACACTTATAATGGTAGGAAAACTTATGAAAATTCAGTCCTTTTAAAGTAATGGAGCAATGCAGGAGTAAAGTATAATGAAGACAAGAAGATTCCTTAACTTCTATCCAGTACTGTTCAAGTCGTTTGACTGTTACATATGAGAAAATACTGATAAGAAATATCCCTGAGTCCTAAAGCAGTAAAAGGCAAGTAAAGCAGTCTACCTGAGCTGGAAATCTGCTGACAATAATTCTTTAGGTTTTTGCATCTTTAAGATAAAAATTATTGTCCCACTATTTTTCACACAAGGAAAGAAATAGGCAGGTGGTAAGGAACATGGATTTTCTTTGATATTTCAGAACGCTTGAATCTCTGTCAGAGCTTTTATATCCACCTTCTGTTTCTATCCTACAGGCAATGGTTATATTATTACTAACCCCACGTCCTTACCAAATTGGTAACACCTTCTTTATTTCCCCAAACCATGTCCACTTTTATGAGAAATAAATACCTCCAACTTCTTGACTCTTAGTCAAGTGCCCCTATTAACCTGATTTCAACAAGTACAGTGGCTGCTAAATCATTGAGACATGTTACTAGAATTTTTTATGTTACTCTAAGAACATTAAACCCTGTTTGAATCCTATGATATAAATTGCTCACTGATAAAAATAAGGCATTAGGTGAGAACTGTGGGATTTGGTGGAATAGGGAGTTCCAGGGTTCAGTTTTTCCACCAGAACAAATATTAAACAGGTAGGAACTGTCTGAAACAACTACTTTGAAACCCTAGAGTCCCAAAGAATACTATAAGCATCCAGGGAAGAGTGAGAAGAGACTGATAAGTGCAGTAAAGAACAGGAAATTAGCCTCTCCCTGATGGTGACCACCAGTGCCTATCCCCCGCTCTCGTGGCAGGCTGCTGCTGGGACCAGCCCTGGCCACCTTTCCGGTGACAGAAAGGGACATATAATCCTCTTCCCCAAGACCAGGGGTGGGGGGGGGCATGGCTGATCATTAGTCACAGCTTTTCATTAGCAACTTTGGATCGCTGGGGACAGCTGCTGTTACAACATACCCCAGACAAAGATCCTGGTGGAGGAAATTTAAAGATGCTGTCCTTCCTCAGGGCTCTGAACAGCAGCTTCTTGAAGGGCTGTGTTTGCTGGGAAGGCCATGATAGCTCAGCTTTGGGGAGCCAGGGAAGACGCTCTTGGCACCCCTTCTGTTGGCACCCTCATGTTGGGGCTGGCTGTGCCCCTCTGTGGTCGCTGGCCCAGTTTCAGCTGGTAAAGAACAATTTAGGAAAGTCTTCTCTGGTGTGTTCCTCCTCTTCAGGCAAAAGCAGCTTGAGACAACAAAAGCAGTGTAAGAAACAATAGAGGCAGACAATTGGGGGCAAAGTCTTGTTGGCTTTAAACACCTGAGAGAGGGAGGTCTGTCTCTCCGGAAACAGAGTGACAAGCAAACTCCTCTACAGAGGGGAACTGCATCACAACTTACAAGCAAAATCCCAGGACAAGACAGAGTCCCAGAAGACAGGGAAACTCTCATTCACCTTGGGCAGACCTTCCTGATAGGAGGGCTGAGGCTCAGGAAAATCTCTGTCTTATTACCAGCTGGTTATAAAATCAAGAAGCAGACTTCTCAGGGACTAAATCTGAAAGTTAGTATTTTAAAATATTAAAATTTACAGTGTAAATTAAAGAGTAAAAGACAAAGATATAGTAAATGACAATTCATCCAAAGGAAGTGGGGAAAAAATCCAGAAAACACCAATGAAGAAGATGAGAATATAGACCTACCAAATGACACTTTAAAAAAAATGGTCATAAAGATGCTCCAGAGAATGAAGGAAAATACGCCAAAAGAAATAGAGAATATCATGAAATAATGAATGAGCAATAAAAAGAATCTTAGAAAAGAGAGAAATTTTTAAAAAGAACCAAACAGAACTACTGGAGTTGAAGAACACAACACTGAAATGAAAAATGCCCAGATGGGTTTCAAGAGCAGATTGGAGCTGAAAGAAGAAGGAATCAGTGAACTAGAAGACAAAACACTTGAAATGAGTCAGGCTGAGGAACAGATAGAAAAAAGAATTATAAAATGCAAAAATAGCCTGACCCCTCTGGGACACTATCAAATACACCAACATATATATTATTGGAGTGCCAGCATGAGAAGAACTAGAGAAAAAGGCAGAAGAAATAGTCAAATAAATAGTAAGAGAACTTCCCAAACTTAACAGTATAAATGTGCATATTCAAGAAGTCTAGGAAACACAAAACAGAATTAACATGAAGAAAAGTACATCCATCATATAATGATCTCACTAACAAATGCAAAGGATAAGGAAAGATTTATGAAAGCTGCAAGAGAAAAGCAACATGTTTAAGGAAGTCTCCATTAGACTGAGTGTCAGTTCTCATCAGAAACCATGGAACAAGAAGGCAGTGGGTTGTAACACTTAAAGTGCTGAAGGAAAACAATTGCCAGCCAATAATTTCAAATCCAGAAAAACCCTCTTTCAAAAATGAGGGAGGAATTAAGACATTCTCAGCTAAACAAAAGCTGAGGGACTTCATCACCACTAGATCTGCTCTATAAGCAATGCTAAAGGAAGCTCTTCTACCTGAAAGGACAGGACATGAGGCAATGGTTCAAAGCAGCATAAAGAAATGAAGACCTACGGTAAAGCTAACTATTTGGGTGATTATAAATGCCACCATTATTGAAGCATATTCTTTGGTTTGTAATTCCACTTCCTACTGCCTAATTTGCTAAAATGAAAATGTATAAAATATGGTGATAAATCTATGGTTTTGGGCATACAATGGAGGAAGATATAAATGCTAAAAAGTACAAAAGTAAGTGGTGGTATGAAGGTGCTGTTAAGTTGGTGTCAAATTACATATGATTGTTATATATTTAGGATATTAAAGTTAATCTCATGGCAACCACAAGAAAAATAGATGAAAAACATATCCAGTTAGAAATGAGAAGTTACTGAATATGGTACAACACAATAAATGAAATGAATATAAAAGTAGGAAAAATTGAGACAAAAATTAAAGAACTGAAATAAAAATGTTTAAAGATATAAAAAGGCCAAAAAGCAAAGTGGCAGAAGAAAGTCCTATATTATAAATAGTGACTTTAAATATACATGGATTAAATGCTCTAGTCAAAAGGCAGAGATTTGCAGAAAGGATTAAAAAATATGATCCAAGTATTTGCTATCTGCAGTAGAGTCACCTTATAAATTCAATGACACAAATAGGTTGAAAGTGAAAAGATGAAAAAATATACCATGTAAGTAACAACTAAAAGAGAGGTAGGGTAGCTATTTTTGGATAAAAATGACTTCAAGTAAAAAACAATTAGAAGGGACAATGACAGTCATTATATATTGACAAAGGGGAAAATTCAATAAGAAGATGTAGCAATCATAAATATATATGCACCTAATAGCAGAGATTCAAAATATATGAAGCAAATACTGACAGAATTGAAGGGAGAAATTGATGGTTCAAGAAGAACCATTCAAGAAGAATTGAAGGATACTCTAAACCAACAAGACTTAACAGCTATTTAGAGAATACTTCACCCAACAAACACAGATTACACATTCTTCTTGAATGCACATGGATAATTCTCCAGGATATTCCATATGTGTTCTAGTTTGCTAGCTGCTGGAATGCAATATACCAGAAACGGAATGGCTTTTAAAAAGGGGAATTTAATGAGTTGCTAGTTTACAGTTCTAAGGCTGAGAAAATGTCCCAATTAAAACAAGTCTATAGAAATGTCCAATCAAAGGCATCTGGGGAAAGATACCTTGGTTCAAGAAGGCCGATGAAGTTCAGGGTTTCTCTTTCAAGTGAGAAGGCACATGGCGAACACAGTCAGGGCTTCTCTCCCAGCTGGAAGGGCACATGGCGAATACAGCGTCATCTGCTAGCTTTCTCTCCTGGCTTCCGGTTTCACGAAGCTCCCCGGGAGGCGTCTTCCTTCTTCATTTCCAAAGGTCTCTGGCTGGTGGATTCTCTGCTTCATGGTGCTGCAGCATTCTCTGCTCTCTCTGAAGTCTCTCATTCTCCAAAATGTTTCCTATTTTATAGGACTTCAGAAACTAATCAAGACCCACTCAAATGGGTGGAGACATGTCATCCCCTAATCCAGTTTAACAACCATTCTTAACTAAATCATATCAACCAGGGGGATGATCTCATTAGTTTCAAACATACAGCATTGAGTAGAGATTATTCTACCTTTATGAAATGGGATTTATATTAAAACATGGCTTTTCTTAGGGGGCATACTTCCTTTCAAACCAGCACAATATGTTAGGTCACAAAAAAGTCAACTAAATTCACAGATATTGAAGTCACCTGATGTATATTCTCTGACCACAATGGAATGAAGCTAGAAATCAATCACAGAGGGAGACATTAAAATTCATATGTATGTGTAAATTAAGCTATATACTCTTAAACAACCAATGGGTAATAGAGGAAATAAAAGAATTATACACCATTATCAAGTGGGATTTATCCCTGATAAGCAAGTTTTGTTCAACATAAGGAAATAAATTAATGTAATACATCATACTAGGAAAAGGATGCAAAAAACCACATGATCATCTCAAGTGATGAAGAAAAGTCATTTAGCAAAATCTTGCCCCTCTTCTTGAGAAAAACACTTAAAATACTAGAAATACAAGGAAACTTACTCAACGTGATGAAGGGTATATATGCAAAGCCCACAGCTAACATCCCACTTAATGGTGAAAGACTGAAAAATTTCCCTCTAATATCAAAACAAGACAAGGATACCCACTGTCACCACTGTTGCTCAACATTGTATTGAAGTTCTTCCCAGAGCAATTAGGCAAGAATAAGAAATGAGTCATCCAAATTGGAAAGGAAGAAGTAAAACTTTCCCTGTGTGCACATGACATGATCCTGTATGCAGAAAATCCTGAAAAATCCACAACAAAGACAATTCTCCTAGAGTAACACATCATTCAGCAAAATGTCAGGGTATAAGACCAACACCCCAAATTCAGTAGTTTATATATGCAAGCAATGAAAAATTGGGAGAAATCAAGAAAGAAATTCCATTCAAAATAGCTACCAAAGGAAACAAATATCTAGGAATAAATTTAACTAAGAATGTAAAGGACTTGTACACAGAAAACTGCAAAACAAAGGAAGACTTAAGTACGTGGTAGGACAATTCATATTTATGGGTTGGAGACTAAATATCATTAAGATGTCAATCCTATCCAAAGGAATTTATAGATTCATTGCAATCCCAATAAAGATTCCAATATCCTTTTTTGAAAAAGGGAAAAACCAATCATCAAATTTATATGGAAGGGCAAAGGGCCCTAAATAGCTAAAGCCACCTTTAAAAAAAGAATGAAGTTGAATAACTTAAAATATCTTACAATGCCACAGTAAACAAAACAGCATGGGACTGGTACAAGGTTTAATATCCAGAATGTATAAAGAAATCTTTTAACTTAACAAAAAGAGAAGCAACCTAATTAAAAAATGTGAAGAAGACGACATCTCCCCAAAGAAGATATACAGAAAGCGCATAAAAAGATGCTCAACATCTATAACCATCAAGGAAATGCAAATCCCAACCACAATGAGATTCCATTTCACACTGAATTGAATGGCTGCTATTAAAAAAATGGAAAATAAGTGTTGGACAGGATGCAGAGAAATAGGAACACTCACTCACTGCTGGTTGCAATGTAAAATTGTGCAGCTGCTGTGGAAGACAGCTCAGTGGTTCCTCAGAAAGCTAAGGGTAGAAGTCCATATAACCCGAAAATCCCACTACTAGGTACATACCCAGAAGAATTGAAAGCAGGTGCTCAAACAGATATTTCCACAGTAATGTTCATAGCAGCATTATTCATGATTGCCAAGAGATGGAAGTAATGCAAGTGCCATTAACCAATGAATGGATAAATGAAATGAGGTATATACATACAATGGAATATTATTCAACCATAAAAAGGAACAAAATCCTGACATATATGACCACATGAAAGAATCTTGAAGACATCATGCTTTAATGAAATAAGCCAAACACAAAAGGACAGATATTGTATGATCTCAGTGATTTGACACAATTAGAACAAGCAAACTAACTGAGTCACAATCTATAGCATAGGTTACCAGAGGGAAGGGTGGGGAATAGGGCATGGGAAGCTAAGGCTTAAAATGTACAGCGCTCCTATGTGGAATGATGGAAATGTTTTGGTAATGGATGGTGGTGATGGCAGCACAAGATTATGAATGCAATTAACAGCACTGAACTGTTTATCTGAATATGACAAAAAGGGAGAAATGTTAAATGTATATATGGCAGCAGAATAAAAAATTTGAAAAATCCGTGGAACTACACTACACAAACAGCGAACCCCAAGTTAAACCATGGACTTTAACTAGTAGTACAATTATAAAAATGTGCTATCACCAATTGTAACAAATCTTCCCAACCAATGCAAGGTATTGATGGTAGGGTGATAGGTGGGAATCTTTGATTTCATGCATGATTGTTCTGTAAACCCGCAATTTATCTAATAAAAAATTAAAACGAAATAAGACGTTAGGAATTTCTAGAATGAATATCACTCTAAAATCAAAAGAAAACTGTTTCGATATTAGGCACATTGGTTCCATATCATACAATTCTGGTAGAATCCTTTTTCTTTTGAAATGGAAGAAATTTTACCTTTAGTTCTCAGTAAATGGAATGGAAATGTAAAGGTAGATACAGAAACCTTGCTGATTGCATTTTGTCATCTAAAGGAGTTAGTCTCATCTTTCTCCATTTGGAGTCTTTTCTATAGGGTTAGAATTTAATCTAGAAATTTTATATTTAAAATAAGGTACTTCCTTTGAATTTCATCAAGAAGGGACCTATAGAAAAAAAGGAAGCAGCTGCATTTGCACTTTGGAGCAGTCATCTTTTAGGACAAAGGAGGAGAATTTGGGAAAGGAAGTAGAGAAGAGGAAGATATCAGCCCTCCTCACCTCTCACTGGTTCTGTATGAACTTCTGCTACTGTGGGATGGTTTTTAAGTTAGTTATTGCAAACAGAGTGAATATTCAAAATGCAATGAAATATATTGCTAATGAACTGTTTTACTGTATATGTCATCGAGTATTTACATAACTCCAGAGGAACTACATAGGGATTTTCAAGATGAATGGCTCATTAGGCAAGACCTCACTCAGCTAAAGTAAATAAATAAGAGGTTTAATGCAGATGTACTCTAAATTACCTTTGCCATATCTCAGTCCACTCTGCACAGAATACTGTGGAAGAGTAGAATATTGGGGTAGAAGAGTGGTTGTATAATAATAATAATTAGTTTCCGATAAAATATACTGGAGAAGATACCCATGTATGTGTTCATATGTACACAGTCATATGAAAAATATATATCCTATGATTATCTGCATTATTTAGTACTAACATGAAGCATGTTCAGTCATTTGGTTGATTTAGATAACCACCCTCACGAAAGTGAGGGGTCACTTTCTTATTCCAATTCTTGCAGTTCCCAAGTGTTTGTTTCCTAGCTGTTAGGACAAATCCATGCAATGGGTTGGCTTAACATTTTATTGTCTCTTGATTTCAGAAGCTAGAAATCTTACCTCCTCCCGGGGGTTGGCATCTTCTGGTTGGCTGGCAGTCTTTAGGGCTTCATGGTTTTTCCATCACATGGGGATACACACGGCAGCATCTTCTTTCTCTTCCATTTTCCTTTGACTTCCAGCTCCAGGTCACTCCTCTTGGCTTCTTTGCTAATAAGGACTTCAGCCTTGTGGGATTTAAAGGCTCACCCTCATTCAGCTTGGGCACGCCTTACCTGATAACATCTTCAAAGGTCCCAAGTGAACTCATTGAGCTAAGTACAGATTTATACCACTTTATCCATGCTATCTTCCTGGGTCACAAAATAACAATGGAGGCCCTTCATGAACTCCAAACCCTTTATAACTTAGATCAGTTCTCAAAATGTTCTAGGTTCTGGTCTGCACACTGTCACTTGCCTACCACAATGAGAGAAGTGTGGGAATTGAGAGCAAATAATTATAAACTTTTATAGAAATGTGACATTGCTGAGATATCCAACAGCATTTCATTTTTTCAATTTTTTAAATTGCCTTTCATGAAAGTGTCAGTGTGCCGTGGATTATAAATTTTTAAAACAGGAAAAAGAATAAAAACTTGGACCTTTACCATAGGTGGTTTGAGAAGTACTGAACTGTATACTACTGTTTCTTAAACTGGCTGCATATCAAATCTCCCCAAGGGACTTATTTATAATCGTAGGATGTTTAGTGATTGGGACCTAGGATAAAAAAGCTTCAGATTATCTTGAAGAAAATCATGTTTGGAATTTCATTTATATCTTATCTGTTTAATTGTTGCAGCTAATTATATTGATGCTATTGTAATTTTCTGATGATGTCAGTAGAACAGAATTGCCCTGAGAGCACGGATGTTGTCCCCTTCACTGCTGTGTCTTCAGCATGTAGAATGATAATTGATACAGATAAAAAGATTGGTTGAATGAAGGAATGAGTGAATGTCCTACAGTCACATTTAGATTGTAAGCAAATTGGAAACAGGGGTCATGCCTTCTATTTCTTGACTCCTAAGTAGATTTCTGGGGAGGGAAAAAACCTCACTTATATACCTATATGAATAAGTAGCCTTATGATAAGTGTATGAATAAGAAGGACATCAAGACTGTCCTTTCTACCTGTTTGTGTTTACCAACAAGTGAATTTCTCAGCATCCCTACTTTACAACTGCAAGTATCACTCCATACCTTTCCCAGATTAATAGGGAATCCTGTTTTTCCACATTGATATGTCTAGGAGTCCCCAGACATTTACTGGTTCCCCTGTTCAGTTCTGGTCATTCTCACCCCTTGTCATGCAGGGGATCATGGCTAGAGCACTCAAGGCCAGATGTGTCCACTACTGCTGGCCCAGCTGCTTCTTGCTTGGGAAACTGTCCTTGCTGTTCTTTGGCTGGTGATTTACGTCGTAACACCTTTTATCATTAAATGACACCCAATGCTCTTTCATGTCTTTATGGCTTTTCTCATGCTATGCCTCTGTCTGGAATAACATTCTCTTATTATTACTTACTGAACAAACCCTTCTCTTTTTTAAAGCCGTCCTCCTCTGATTCAGCTGAGAAAAAACCCACTGGCCCCTCCATCAAAGCAAATCACCCCGCCTTCTGTCCCCACGGTCCTTTCCCATGGAGAGCCCCGGTGCGTATAGTTTTTCTGGTTTCATACTAACGCTTCAATATGATATTCATTTTCCTTCCCCCAGGCAGAGCTTCTCTGGGCTCCGAGCATCTCACAGTCATTACTGTGTTGCTTTTGCTCATCACCAGTGCCTGCGTCAGAGCAGATGCTCCAGAAATGGATCATTTATTCTCTATTCAATGTCAGACTTGGGGGGTTAGAATAGGATAGAAAAAGGACTCTATGGAGCTCAAGCACTGGGCATCCCACAGAGCAGTCACCAAAGCTGAGATAATTTTCTCCGCATTGAGCGGGCTGCCCCTTCAGTGAGCCCTGCTTCCGTGGGCCTGGAGAGGGACCCGCACTCTGCCTCTGTGGAGCGATCAAGTCAATTATTTTTGGTGCTTTCAAAAAATGCACATTTCCTTCCTGTGTCCTTTTGCTTGTTCTATACACAAATACAAGCAGCCACTACTCTGCTCCTGAGTTTAGCCACTTTCAATTTCAACAAAAGAAGTGCATTTCTTTTTCTCTTTCCATATTCCTGCCTTTTCCCACAATCTTAAAATAGCTCTCTACATCTTGATACGATAATGGATTTTAAAATAAATAGCAACTAGTAATAATAGTTCATCTCTGCTAGCCTCTTCAGCAGTTGGGCTACAAATCTTTCTGAGGATAAGGGTCTTTTGTTGTTGTTTACATTAAGAGGAGATTTCTTTTTATTACTTCTGTCCATGGAGATAGGCAGATTTCCTCAGTGACGTGTTTTATGTCCCACTTGCGCTGAAGTTTATAGGCCTTTGGGGTCCACTTCCTGTAGGGTCTCCTCTTTGAATCCCACCTTCCAGAAGTTGGGATTAATCTTTATTTCATTGCTCCCATCACTGCCTCAAAACAATGCAGGGTCCGCAGGTGAGCAAGTTTCTCTTGCATGAAAGCCAGCTCTGAGCACCAACTCATCTCCCTGAATTCCCTCTTTACCGCTTCATTAGTGGCTTCTGATTATTTCGTAGTTTTTGGCTGACTCAAAGAAGGAGATACAGGATTAATATTTATTTTCCAGAACTTGTATGTATTTTCCAAGGGTATGACATCTGGGGGATCTAGAATGTCATACTGACAGATCCAGAGTCTAAGCTGATTTTCTTAGTGCACTACTTTAAAATTTCTGGGATGGAGGATGGGAAAAATGCTTAATAACAGAACACAACTTATATTTCAATGAATTATTTAGCCTTAAATGTAATTGCAAAAGGAATGAGACAATGGTACAAGAGAATGTTAAGGTGTAGAAATTTGATCAATAAAATAAATAAATGTTAGGAACAGGAATCTTTATTTTCTGTGTGTGTTAAGAACCTGGTCTTAGATCTTTCTTTGGGGTTTTTGAAATCTCTGCATTTCTGTCCAAATGTGGGTTGAATTTGCCATCTACATGACTTGCTTCAAGTTTTTCTTCTGTCTCTTTACTCTTCACCAGATTTTCTTCCTTTGGTGCCCTCTCTTATTATTCAAATCTTCTGATTTCCTTTAGTTGATTCTGCTTTAAATTAGCCTCCCTATCTGCTTCCCTCTCTTTCTCTGTATCTCCTACCAGTTTTCTCTGTCTTGCTCATAGACGTAGTAGATTGGCATTTGCTTACAGATGTTTCATTCTTTCCTTTATCTTGTCTCCAGTGTTTTTCTTCTGCACTTTTTCTTGGTGAAAAAACATATTTTTATTGAAGTATTTCTCTTTTCAATAGTTAAAAAAAATCAGGAATCATATGAAGAGTCTTGGAAAACAGAACTGAAAAAAGAATGATTAAAAGCCTGCCAAATAATGCTTATAAGCAAAGATTTCTCTGGCTTCAACGGAACGGGTGAAGTCAACAGCATTCTTTGTTTATTTGAGTTTGAAAGTGACAGACATCATGATCTAGAGCAACACTAGTGGGAACATTGTTTAGGGAACAGCACCGTTTCTTATAGCTAACAACCATATTAAACTGAAGTGGGTAATTTTACAGGCTTCTGAAAAGATCTAAAAGGATGTAGACCAAAGGTGAATGTCAGAGATGAAAATGACGGAGTCAAAGTCTCTGATCTTCGTAAGAGTAAATGCATTTCTAAGGGCAAAAATGTAGCAATGAAAAACAAAAACAATTTTGCAGAATGTTCCCTATGAGCCTGGCACTTTGCAGTTGATCGCTTGGATTAATACATTTACTCCTACAGCAAATCTGTAAGATAAAATTATTCTTCTCTCTGTTTTTCAGATAAGGAAACTGAGGCTTAGAGCTGTTACACAACTTTCCCAGGTTTGTGCAGATAGCGGGTGGAAGTACCAGTATTTACACACAGGTGCACCTGACTCTGGGGTCTGTCTGATCTCTCAACCCAAATGCTGTCCTGGGTCAGCTGTAAGATCTTAAACCAAAGGTAGAAAAGAAAATGGCATTATGTGTGATTGCAGTGACCTTTCTTTTGTACCTTTCTAAGAGAAGCTTCATTTGATAATATATTCGAACCTAAATGGATCTTAGAAAATTTTGTCAATTTCATAGACAAGGAACATAAATCTCAGAATGGAAGGAACTAGCTCAAGAATGTTTGTAATTTGTTACTGGTGGGTTTATGGCCCCAAATCAATCAGATGGCAAAGGCTTGACTCCATCAAGTCCTACTTTCTCTGTTTCCTCTTGCGAATTACCTTCCCCACTGATTTCTCACAATACTAGAAAGTCCAACACTGAGAATGCTTTTAAATAAAGGTACCGCATAGCAAAAATGCTCAACTACCACACCCAGGGTGTCCAGCCCGATAGTTATTGTTCTCCTCTGTTTGCATTTCCATCAAATGGAAAGAGCAAATAGAGCTTCTGCTCTATCCTCTAGGAGAAAGGAGCAGAGGAGACACTCAGGCCCACTTTCCACCCTCACTCACAGATTTTCTTTCTTGGAGGAAAAATACCTGCGTTGCTTTCTCAGTGAGAAGGTCATTTGTGTTCCACAATTGTGGATGAGCCCCGAGAACATCATACTTTGCAGAATGGTAGCACCTTAAATCTGGGCATTGTACTGTTTGATGATGTTTATGTGGAAGAGGGTTTTTGTTGTTGCTGTTTTCAGCACCAATACAGGTGAGGGTTCAGCCTGCTTAGTCTTTCTAAATGGCGACATGGGGAATTGGAGCGTTCGTGTTTGGAGGAAACTCTGAATTGTGTCCATTAAGACACTTCCCTCCAAGGTCATGCCGATTGAAGGTGGACACACAAAGTTGTGAAGCAAATGACACATTCTAATGGTTTCCTGCGGCTCCTGCCCCCTCTCACACTTTGTTGCACCTCCAGATTGCCTGTTGTTGTTTTTCTATTGTGGCAGAGGGATGCATAAATGAAAACTGATGCTGTCAAAAGGAGAACTTCTTACTGAGGATTTGAGACTCTCTTGTTAGACGTTTTGGATAAGGAAAGGCATTTCCTGATCAATGAACTGTCTGGAAAAACATTTCTGAGATAGTACAAAGGAAGAGTTCATCATCATCAAGACCACTCAGGGGGAGTTTACTTTTACTAAATCTGCATCCAGGAATTTGCAGTTTAGCATCCAATGCTCATTTTTCTCCTGAACCAGTAAGGTGGAATAATTTACATGGTGAGCTTAAGCAATGCTCCCCTTAGGAACCATGAGCTCTAAGAACACTGCAAAACAATACATACTGACATTTACTTTTTTCAGCTTTCAGCAGGGTAAGATTCGTCCATAATCAAAATGTGATTGAATTGTTAACCTCACTCTACTCCACTGATGCCTGTGAATTATTTCCTGCTACTAGAAAAATTGTTAAATAGTCTAAATTACTGTAATTTGCCACTCATCTTTTGCAGCCATTCTTCAGGGAGAACCAGGCCACATAGGAGTGGCCCTGGTTTTCTGGATGGGCCGAGGCAAGAAAATCAGGCATTGAACTCTGTGTTGACGGCTCTCTTGACAGCTGCCTCTGAGGAGCTGTGGAATTATCCTCAACTCTTCCCAATTTAAAGAGGGAAAACCTCCTTTTAACTATGCCTGGCTGTTGATTTCAAATCTTCTACACTGGCTCAGGCAGGGTTTTTCAGATGTGCTCTGGGCCAGTGTATGTTGGAGTAGTGGGCAAGGAGGAGTGTCCCAGGAGGCCAATTCCATGAGAAATTAGGTGTCAGAGAAGTCATGTGTACTATGTGGATGTATGTTTCCTTTTTTTTCCTAATAACTTAACATCACTTCTTACTGTAGTTTGTTTTATGTTAGATATAAAACTACAATTTAGTCTTTATCTTACAACAGGCATGCTTATGGCAATCAGAGAGTTCCATCTGAAAGCAAAGTGTATTCCTAAAGGCACTTATAGGCAAGAAACCTACTATGTTTGTTTTTCTGTGATTCAGGGAAAGAGGAATAGTTTGTCTTTGACAAGATCTGAGTCTCACTGTAGAGTTTACTGAATTCATCATTGTTTTTCTTTCTTCCGTTAATTCTTCTTTGTTTTTCTTCCTTTTTTAAAAAATTTTCAATTTCCCCTGTTACGATGAGTCATTGACTATGAAATATTATTTTATTTTATCATGAGTCATTATACATGTTATTTAGGTGGCAATGGATTTAAAAAGCCCTACATGTATAGTTAAAATATTGCTGCATAATCAAGATTCTGAAGACTTATTTCCAATATAAGGTAAACACTGAAGAGTTTGAAAATATTTGGTCTCCAGTTCCTATAACTATAGCTTTTAGCTCATGATCCCCGGTTTTAGAAATTTTTCACTGCTCTGCTTTCTTCTCATGATCTTTTACCACTTCCTTCTCTATGAAGCTGACCTTTTATTTTAATGGATTTTCCAGAGGGAAGTTGCTGTAATAGAGGCAATCTAATGTTGGACATGATTTCAGATGACAACTTCACAGAACCGGTGTGCTTTGTGTTGCCACTTAATTGAACAAGAAGAGTGTGCTTAATAAAGTATTTTCTAAATTATTTCATTTAGTCAGGATGACTCATCACCAAGGTTTTAGACAATTATTAACTAAGGAGACAGAAGGAGGTTGGAGAAACTGTAGATTCTGGCCTTCCCAACATGGTGAAATAGCTTAAGTTGCAGACTTCATCCCCCCAGACCAACACTTGCAAAATCATAGGAACAAAATGGAAATAGGGATTCTGAAACTAACTGAAGAGGATCCCCCTTGGATAGCAAAGATGTCTGAGAACTGGTTTGCGCAGGATGGGCTGGAGGCAATAGCCTGGGGCAGGCTGAGGCCTGAGGCAGCCGCGTCGGGGGTGGGTGAGAAGAGCGGTTCCGAGGTGTGGTCCCAGAGCATCAGCCTCAGTGTCACCTGGGGACCTTATTAGAAATGCAAAGTATTGGCCCAGCCCGGACATTCTGAATCAGAAACTTGGGGAGGGTCCCAAAAACCTATGTTTGAATGAGATGTGCAAGTGATTCTGATGCATGGCAGTTTGAGAACTTCTGGGATAAAAAAGGTCTTTAAGCTTTGATTTGTCGTTTCCTTGCCTTGCTCGTGAGCAAATAGAGCCCATAAGCTCTACCACAGAACTCTGGCTCTCTTCCAGCAGTCCAGAGGATTTGTGCCAGTGCCAGTGGAGGAAATTTTGCAGCAGTACAAAAGTCCTGTTTGAGGATTCATTAAACCCAGGTATAGACTGACTGGCTGCTGTCTGGCATTTATTTCGTCACTGAACTTCCCTGGTTACAGCAGCTGGGTTGCGCCTCCCTCTGTTGATGGGATGCAAGACTTTAAAGAAATCCTGATTGCAGTAGTTGCCTGATGGCAGGCCGGCTGAAAATTCACCAAGGTTTCTGTGGCCTGGGATACTTTCCCTTCTCCAATTCATGTGGATCATACACATCAAAAAGGTATGACCATTAACCAGGCAGAACAGCTGAAATCCCAGGAGAATGGGAGCTCACAGGCCAAGATAAGTAGACCTCCGGGTAGAAGTAGATTCAGGATTGGCAGGGCCTGAGGATACAACTTCAGGGCCTTTTTATAAAAGAAGAAAAAAAAAGAATAGAAAACCAGATGTGGAAATGAATATTTATTTAGGATGAAATGAGAAATCACAACAAAATACAATTTATTTTAAAACTAACAAATGTAACAAATACCACTAAATCTAGAAAAATATTTTTATTAATTAATTGGCTGACATACCGCTCTTTGTAAAAGTGTTGCCCTATATTTTTTGGCTTCATTCTCCCTGATCACCTCTTCATCTGATAACAATTGTAATACCCAAGATAATTGCAATCCAAAGTAAGAAAAATATTGTTTTTCCTATAATACGATAGTTCAAAATTCATATTTATTATTGATAACTGGGATGCATAAAACATACAACTTCACGCACTGAATGCTTTTGAATACTATTACAGTTTTGTGCTTTACAAACAGGATTTCTGATAAATCATTTTCATGATTTCTATAAAAAACTTTAAAAATGCATGCTGCTTTTAAAATTATGTATTTTGAATTTTTCAGTATTTTCCTAAAAGCAGGAAATTTTCATTTTGACTAAGTGTCAATGAGAAACAAATTCTCTTACAATCTTACACACCTGGTGACTGGAACAATTTTTCACGTTTTTATTTTTTGGCTTTGTGCACTTCCAACTACTTTCTCCATAATCTCAGTGCTGAACACTGTAGGACATTTACATATCACGACATGACTTCCTTCATGCCATGATACTGAATAAATTGGCACAGTGCATTTTAAGAGTATTCCTGGAAGCCAGTATAGCTATACTCAGAAGTTACTGTAAATCATCTATATTGGAATGGAAATGAAAACAGAGTGAGGACAGCTATCTTAACTGACTGCATATAAATATCTTATTTTGCATATTTTGCAAAAAGGTATGACCATTTGTGACTGAGGGGCCCTGATTCTCAAGCTTCATTTGCTCCACGGTGAATCCTCCTCTGAACCTGAAGAATTCAACTACCTCAAAAGAAAGTCAATAAACATAATAGTATATGTAGTATGAAGTAGAAATATTGGAATAGAAGGGCTGTAGTGACATAATATTCATTCCTATCAGGTTCTTTCCTCCTTCCAGGGAAAGAAGAGGGCTATACTTTTCTAATTTTGCAGTTGGTCTGGGTCCTATGCCTAGTTTTGGGCCAATCCTTTATGAAAACAAAGTAATAATTTTTTTTAACCACTAAGGTGAAGACTTTTATTTTTTGGCATGGACAGGCTCACGGGAATTGAACCTGGGTGTCCGGCATGGCAGGCGAGAACTCTGCCATGGAGCCACCATTACACTGCCCTAGGGTGAAGATCTTAACTGCCAGTATAAGATTCTTCAGAGCTGCCAAGTAGGTTGTGTTTCCAGATGGTTCAATTACGTGGTGGTGGAGCCACCAATAACTCCAGTCCCCAAATCCATACATTGTTACCCTTCAGCACTGCCTAGACTTGTAGTGGACTTTGTGTGTGTTAAGCCACTAAGATTTTGGGATCTTTTGTTATGGAATCATAATTTGGTCTATTGTGACCAATACATGAGCCAATAAATTATAATAAGCATGATAAATGATAAGGGATGATATTAATAAGAACGCACAAGTAGAATCATAAAGGATAATCGAGCGAAAATATTAGGTACGAAAAACGTATTATTTGAAGTATGCAAACTTGTATATGGGATGAATAACCTGATGGATATAGCTGAAGACCACGTTAGGTGAATTGGAAACTCCAAAAGATAGTAGATAATAATAAAGAATAACTCAGAAATGAACCCTCACATTTATGGCCATCTGATTTGATAAGAGGGCAAAGAGCATTTAGTTGGGAAAGAATAGTCTGTTCAACAAATGAAGCTGGGAAAATTGGATCTCTATTTGCAGAAAAATAAGAAGGACCCCTGCATTACACCTTATAAACCATCAACTCAAAATGGATCAAAGACCTTGATACAAGAGCTAAAACTATCAAACTCCTAGAAGAAAACTAGGGAACCATTTTCCAGAGCTTATGTTAGGCAATGATTTCTTAGCACGAGCAACAAAAGAAAATATAGATCAATGGGATTTCATTATAACTAAAAACTTCTGTTCCCCAGAGAACCTTATCATGAATGTGAAATGACAACCTATGCCATAGGAGAAAATATCTGAAAGCCACATATCTGATAAAGGTTTAATATCCAGAATATATAAAGAAATCTTTCAAGTTAACAACAAAAAGAGAAGCAACCTAATTAAAAAATGGGAAAAAAAACTTGAATAGACATCACTCCAAAGAAGATATACAGATGACCAGAAAGCACATAAAAAGATGCTCAACATCCATAGCCGTCATGGAAATGCAAATCCCAACCACAATGAGATTCCATTTCACACCCATTAAAATGGCTGCTATTAAAAAACATGGAAAATATCAAGTGTTGGACAGGATGCAGAGAAATAGGAACACTCATTCATTGTTGGTTGTAATGAAAAATTGTGCAGCTGCTGTGGAAGACAGTTGGTGGTTCCTCAGAAAGCTAAGGGTAGAACTACAATATGACCCAGCAATCCCACTACTAGGTACATACCTAAAAGAAATGAACTCAGGGACTCAAACAGATATTTGCACAGTAATGTTCATAGCAGTTTTATTCACAATTGCCAAAAGATGAAAGTGATGCATTGTCCATTAACCAATGGATGGATAAATGAAATGAGGTATATACATACAATGGAATATTATTCAGCCATAAAAAGGAATGAAATCCTGACACATGAGTCCATGGATGAACCTTGAAGACATCATGTTTAATGAAATAAGCCAGACAGAAGGACACATATTGTATGATCTCGGTGATGTGAAACACTTAGAATAAGCAAATTAATCAAGTCAGAATCTATAATATAGGTTACTAGGGGAAGGGTGGGGATAGGGGATGGGAAGCTAAGGTTTAAAATGTGCAGGGCTCCTATATGGAATGATGGAAATGTTTTGGTAATGGCCGGTGGTGATGTTAGTACAATATTATTAATGCAACTGACAGCATGGAAATGTATATCCGAATATGATTAAAAGGGGGAAAATGTTAAATTGTATATAGGGTGGCAGAATAAAAAATTGACGAAATCCATGGACCTACACTACACAGTGAACTTTAAGTTAAACCATGGACTTTAATTAACAGTACAATTATCAAAATGTGTTATCAGTTGTAACAAATGTTACACACCAATGCAAGGTGTTGGTTTTGGAATGATATATTGGAATCTTGGATTTTATGCATGATTTCTCTGTAAAGCCACAACTTCTCTAATAAAAAAAAAATGAAGAAAGTTAAAAAAAAAACTTTTTCAGATTAAAAAACAAACAAAAAAACAGAAACGGAAATTAGGACCAATTAAAGAAAAATAAAATATATACCAACATTAACCCAAGAACTAAAATTCTAGACATCAATGTGATGAGAAGACCAAAGTGCGGGAGAACTAAAGTACTTTGCCTGTGATCATAAGGAATGAACATTGATACATATGATGGTCAGGTTCCTGTGTCAGCTCGGCCAGGTGATGGCACCCAGTAGTCTGGTCAAGCAAGCACTGGCCTAGCTGCTCCTGCAAGGACATTTCATGGCTGGTTAATAAACCAGAAGACTGGTTTATTAAATCACCAGCAGGTTGATTGCATTCATGGCTTGTTACATCTGCAATCAGCCAAGGGGACAGTCTTCTGCAAGTAGTGACGTTTATTCTAATCAGATGAAATCTTTCAATTAGAAGTCAGAATAGAGAATACCTCTCCACTGCAGACAGCCAGGCTCTCCTGGGACATTCACTGAAGACTTTCATCCGAGCTGCCAGCTAGCATCCTGCCTTTCAGAATTTGGGCTCGTGCATGCCTACAGTTTTGCGAGCAATTTTTATAAAATCTCATATTGATGGATATCTTCTGTTGGTTCTGTTTCCCTAGAGAACCCTCACTAATACCATACATTTAAGTAATTAACAGGACTAAATGATTAAGATAGTGACTGCTTTCCTTTCTCCCTCTGCAATTGTTTTTGCCTATTGATCTATTTATGTTTCTGAGGTCTAAGCTCTGGAACTTTTATTTTTTAAATAGAGAATGAATTACATACCTAGTTTCTCACCGCTAGTTCTGCAGGGCATTGTCTCTCTCTCTCTCTCCCCTGCATGTGTGTGTGTGTGTATAAATATGACTCAGTATTTATATGCTTACGTGTGTGTGTGTGTGCAAGAGAGAGACCATTGAATTTAATGTTTCTAAAGTCAAAGGTTGTCAGACGCATTACATCCCTTCTTGTCTCATTGCATGTATTTATTTTCCATTTAATTTTAATGTTAATTCAATAGGGCATTTGAGAAGCCAAAAATTGGATATATGTACTTTCTTGGTGAACATATTCTAACTACATTAACATATATAACTACTGTAGACACAGCAATACCACTAGCTTTAAAGGTGGCTATTTTATAACATACATATATTCATAAAAATGTAATATGCATATACATGTAATGGTCCCATTATATGAGCAGAGAAATATTATTGTTGTAATTTCACATTGAAAGAAATTAAAGTTCAGAGTAGTTACCTTGCTAAGACTGCAATGTGAATATAAGACTTGCTGAGTTTGAATTGGATGTCCTTTATAAAACATCATGCTGTGATTTTGTAAAAAGAGAGTAAATACAAAGAGAGTAAATATATTTTTATTTTCAAGCTAAACTTAGCCAATTTTTAACATGCAATTTTTAGTTTAAACTTATGTCTCTGTGACCATATCTGTGAACATACTGTGTGCATATCTACCACCACTTCACAGCACACCTTCTGCCTGAATAAATACACAAGAAATGAAGGGAATACATATTTTCGTTCTAACAGTCACTGATTATTTCTTTTAACAAATAAAAACTATAATTTATTAAGTGATTTTTATATTCCAAACACCATGTACATTAAATGACTTTATAACCCTAATCTTCCATTACAAAGTATCTATGTTATAAATCTGAGGCCCACTGAGGTTGGTTAAATGGAGACAAGTTGCTCTCGAAGTTACACACCTAGTAGGTGGGGAGGAGCTAGGACTCACATCCTTGCTAGCTCCAACCTCCATGTGCTTAACAGTTAGGTCCTGTATCTTCCTGAACATAAATATGAAAGATTTAGGACGTATTTTGTGAATGAGTTCAGGAACAGTATAGGTATATCTCAAAGACATTATGAGTTCAGTTCCAGACCCCCTCAATAAAGTGAATATCACAATAAAGCGAGTCACATAAATTCTTAAGTGATATAAAAAATGATGTTTATACTATACTTTATTCTATTACATGTGCAATAACTATGTCTAAGAAAACACTTCATTGCTAAAAATGGTAACCATCATCTGAGACTTCAGCAAGTTATAATCGTTTTCTGTCTGGATGCTGATGGTTGCTGACCGATCAGGGTGGTGGTTGCTGAAGGTGGGGGTGGCTCTGGCATTTTCTCAAAATAAGACAATGAAGTTTGCCACATCAATTGACTTTTCCTTTCAGGAAAGATTTCATGAAAGATTTGTAGCATGTGATGCCTATTGATAGCATTTTTTTTTTTTTTGCATGGGCAGGCACCGGGAATCAGACCTGGTCTCCGGCATGGCAGGCAAGAATCCTTTGGTAGCATTTTACCCACAGTAGAACTTCTTTCAAAATTGGAGTCAATCCTCTCAAATACAGCCACTGATTTATCAACTACATTTATGTAATGTTCTAAATCTTTCATTGTCATTTCAACAATGTTTACAACTTTTTCACCAGGATTAAATTCCATCTCAAGACACCACTTTCTTTACTCATCCATAAGAAGCAACTCTTCATCCATTGAAGTTTTAGTAGCAATGCAGTCACATATCCAGGCTCCACTTCTAATTCTAATTCCGTTGATATTTCTACCACATCTGCAGGTACTTCCTCCACTGAAGTCTTGAACCCTTCAGAGTCATTCATGAGGGTTGGAATCAACTTCTTTCAAACTCCTTCTAATATTGAGATTTTGACCTCCTCCCATGATTCATGAATGTTCTTAGTGGCATCTGGAATACTGGATCCTTTCCAGAAGGTTTTCAATTGACTTTGCCCAGATCCATCAGAGGAATCACTATCTATTCTAGCTATAGCTTTATGACATGTATTACATTCCAGGTAAGACTTGAAAGTCAAAATGACTCCTTTATCCATGGGCTGCAGAGTGAATGCTGTGTTAGCAGGCATGAGAGCAATATTCATTGCGTGTATCTCCATCAAAGCTCTTGAGTGACCAGGTGCATTGTCAATGAGCAGTAATATTTTGAAAGGAATCTTTTATTCTGGGCATTGGGTCTCAACAGTGGACTTAAAATAATCAGTAAGCCATGTTGTAAACAGATGTTATGTCATCCAAGCTTTGTTGTTCCATTTCTAGAGCATATGCAGAGTAGACATAGCACAACTGTTAAGGATCTTAGGATTTCCAGAATGGTAAGTGAGCATTGGCTTCAACTTAAAATTGACCAGCTGTATTAGCCCCTAACAAGAGAGTCAGTCTGTCCTTTGAAGCTTTGGAGCCAAGCATTGACTTATACTCTCTAGCTATGAAAGTCATACATGATTCATCTTCTTCCAACAGAAAGCCATTTCATCTATATTGCAAATCTGCTGTTTAGTGTGACCACCTTCATCGATGATCTTAGCTAGGTCCTCTGTATAACTTGCTCCAGCCTCTACATCAGCTCTTGCTGCTTCGCCTTGCACTTTTACATTATGGAGAGGGCTTCTTTCCTTAAACCTCACAAACCAAACTTTTCTAGCTTCAAACTTTTCTTCTACCACTTTCTTATCTTTCTTAGCATTGAGGAGAGTTAGGGCCTTGCTCTGGACTAGGCTTTGGCTTAAGGGAACATTGTGGATACTTTGATCTTCTAACCAGACCACTAAATGTTTCTCCATATCAGCTATAAGCTGTTCTGCTTTCTCACCATTTATGTGTTCACAACTCTTTTAATTTCCTTCAAGAACTTTTCCTTTGCATTCACAACTTGGCTTATTGTTTGAGGCAGGAGATCTGTCTTGGCTTTTGACATGCCTTCCCCATTGTGTTTAATCATTTCTAGGTTTTGATTTAAAGTGAGAGACGTGTGAATCTTCCCTTCACATGAAGACTTGGGCCATTGCAGGCTTGTTAATTGGCCTAATTTCAAAATTATTGTGTCTTAGGGTACAGGGAGGCCTGAAGAGAGGAAGAGAGGCAGTGGAGAGTGAGAACACACATTTATCGATTAAGTTTGCCATCTTATATGGGCACAGTTTGTGGTGCTGCAAAGCAAGTACAGCGGTAATATCAAAGACCAGTGACCACGGATTACCACGACAGATATAGTAATGAAAAAGTCTGAAATATTGCCAGAATCACAGAGATATGAAGTGAGCACATGCTGCCAGAAAAAGTCACAATAGACACTGTTAGACTTGGTCAGCACAGAGTAGCTACCAACCTTCAATTTGTAAAAAATGCATTGTCTGTGATGCACAATAAGTGGAGCCTGATAAGATGAGGTAGGTCTGTACATTCATCTGCTGAGATGAGGAAGAGGCCATATTGGATCTGCTCCTAGCATCAGCAGCTCTAGGGCAAGGTTAAAACATAGGGTGGACCCATGGACGAGGCTTGTGCAGCCCCTCAAATAGATTTGGGGCCATTCCTATGGGAAAGTCCAGGTGCTGAGGGCAAAGGCTTCAGGTGAGAGCATCTCTCCTTAGTCCCACTGATTTCTTGCCTTGTGAAGAGACAGCCAGAAAAGGGCTGGACTAGCCTCTGAAATGAAAAGGGCTCTAAAATGTGGGCCCAGGGTCGGATTGCTCAGGTATAAGAGTGATAGTGGTAAAGGGTAAATATTAACCGTTAAATTTTCAGTATATGGAGAGAAATAATTCCTTATGTAAGATGGAAGGACAAATAATTGGGACCCAGAACAGTGTAATTTAAAGACATCAGATTTGGAAATTAGACCCATCAGAGATAGAACATTCTCAATATATCAATAATCATTAAGACAAATTAATCTCACTAATAATGAAATAAATGTACATTTAAAGCAGTGAGGAGCCACTTTTCATCTTCAAAATTACAGAGTCTCCTTCAAAATAAGACCAAACTAAGTGCTAGTAAAATGGAAGTAAGGCAGTCATTTAAATGTAAAGCTAGTGGGAGTTTGTCTGCTATAAACTTTTGTTTGGAAAGTAATTTGTGAATTTGAACAAAATGTCTAAAAATTTATCTATTATTTATCCCAATAACTTCACTTCAGGAATCCAGCCTAAAATGATCTGAAATGCCTAAAAGGATAATACACACATTTGTACAATGCAGTATTACTTATAATAGGTGATCATGGAAGTAGTGTACTAAGCACAATAATTAGGGATATAGGATTTAGTAATTATATTTGTGACTATTATTGTTGCATTAAAATATAATTTGCTAAATATTTAATAACACAGGAAAATATTTGCACTCTAAATTTCAAAAGAATGATAAGCATATTTGGCATACAGTATTATATCTATACTTTAAAGATATGTATAGATAAAAGGCTAGAGACAATTATATCAAAATTACAAATAAAAAGGATAATAATAAGAATAACCCCCACAGTTGGTGATCAAGAAATCTGTTTTCCACTGTAAGGTTTCCATAAGATAAACAGCATGTTAAGGTTGTGATTTTGTGAACAAAGTAGAAAAAAAGTGCATTGTTGAACATTTAAGCTGCTTTAATCAATAAACAGAATTTTCCATTGATTTGTATAGAAAGATGTTTGAGAAGTTAACGGAAATGAATTGACCATTTTTTTACTGCCTGTTTTCACCGTCATGAGAAAAAAGTGCCCCATCATTGCCATCATAGAGAGCAGGGTAAACTTTGTTTTTATTCACATTAGAGCAGTATTAAAATCATTTGTGAAAATTCATGTCCTTTGAGTGCCAAGATGTTACTTAGAATTTTGAGAAAAGCTGCTGTTTTACTACTGTTTTCACTTAATAGATCTTTACAGAGCACACATGATATTCCAGGATTGCGTTAGGTATCTGTAGTATAACAGGGTACAAAACAGAATTGGTCTACATATTTTGGAATTCCTTAGGCTGATGTATCAACTGTACAGTTCCTAATAAGCACCATAATCATTTTAATTATTCCTTAAAAATGCTTAAAAGTGTCTTATTTTATTAAGAACAAAAAACAATCAAATCAAAACTTTTGAAGAATAGTGGGGGCTCAGAGTGGTTGTTTTTGTAGACTTACTCTAAGACAGTGGCTTAAATATTTAGCAAATTGGGTTTTAGAGGTACTGTTTGTGATGGTGATGAAAAATAAAATTTTGATCCATTGCAGAGTTCACAAGTGACCTTCTTATAGATTGTCTTTAACCTATTTGAGTACCTCCAGTCAAACCTAAGAGATTAGTTATTTTTCAATGGGGCAACTCTTAAATTTTGGTGAAATCTTTAAGTGGAAGATGTTGAATGGCTGAAGATATCATCTTCAGTATGATAAAAACCACTGAGACAGTGATAGAACTGAGGTGTCAAAACCAAATTTACACTTCTAAGACCATGAAAATGTCCAAATAAAGGCATCAAATAACGCCTTCTGTCATGGAAGGCTGCTGGCGTCCGGGGTTCCTCTGTTACATGGAAAGGCACATGGCGATGTCTGCTGGTCCTTCTCCCCAAAATGTCTCTGAGCTTCTGCAGGTATTTTTCTCCTGGGTTTGGGTTTAAAATGGCTCTCTCCAAAATGTCTTTGCCTTTTATTCTCTCGTAAGGATTCTAATGAAGGATTAAGACCCACCTTGAATGGGCTGGGTCACGTCTCCATGGAAACAACCTAATCAAAAGGTTCCCACCTACAACAGGTCTGCACCCCCAAGGAGGGATTACCAGAACATAAGCTTTTCTGGGGTACATAACCCCAGAATTCAAACCAGCACACTCCCTATTCCTCCTGCCCCCAGCTTCCTGTACTGTCATGCCTGTCTCTATGAGCTTGCGTATTCTCCAATATTTTCTTTGTAGGTACCATGTGGGAGAAATTTAGCATCCTATATAATGCCTCATTTGCTTTGATACCAACTTCACTTTCAATAGTACACACAAACCATGTTTCTACACCTCCCATTTCTCAATCTCAAGGTAGTTTTTGTCAAAATTACGTTTATATGAGTCCTAAAACACTGATTTATCATTACATTTTATGCGTTTGCTTTTAGATCCTAAAGGAAGTAAAAAGTAGAGCTACAAACCAGAACTATAATAGTACCAACATTTGTATTTGCCCATGTCATGGCCCTCAATGGATATCTTTGTTTCTTCCTGTGGCTTTGATCTATTGTCTAAAATCCTTTTCTCTCAACCTGTAGAGGTCTCTTTAGCATCTCCTGTAGGGTGGTCTAGAAGTCCCTCAGCTTTTATTTATCAAGGAATGTCTTAATCTTTACTTCATTTTTGAAAGACAGTTTTACCAGAAACAAAATTGTTATTTGTCAGTTTTTTGCTTTCAGCACCTTAAATATGTCATCCCACTGCCATCTTGCCTCCATTGTTTCTGATGAAATCAGCACTTAATCTTATTGAGGCTCCCTTGTATGTAATATTTACACTTTTTTTCTGCAGCTTTCAGAATTCTCTCTTTATCTTTGGCATCAGGAAATTTGATTATAATATGTGATTGCATAAGTCTATTTAGGTTTATCCTAAATATTTGGAGTTCATTGAGCATCTTCAACGTGCATATTCATGTTTTTCATTAAATTTAGGACATTTTCAGCCATTATTTCTTTCTGTATTTTCTCTGCCCCTTTCGTCTTTCTTCTCTGTTTGGGAACCACACAATGCATATTATGCTTGGTGGTGTCCCACATGTTCCTCAGCTACTGTTTACTTTTCTTCATTCTTTCTCCTTTCTGCTCCTCAGACTGAATGATTTCAACTGTCTTATTTTAAAGTTCTCTGATTCTTTCTTCTGCCAGCTCCACACTGATGTTGAGCTCCTCTAGGGAATTTTAAATTTCTCTTGCTGTGATCAGACAGCTCTGTGCAATTCCTTTTCATAATTTACATCTCTCTATTGATATTCTCTTTGGGTTCTTTAGTCATTTCTCTGATTTCCTTTTGTTCTTTGTCCGTGTTTTTCTTTAGCTCTTTGAGCATATTTAAGACCATTTTAAAAAAGTCTTTATCTTGTATGTCTTATTGTCCTTATTAATGGTTTCTAGTACTTTGTTCTTTTCCTTTGTCTTGGCCATCACTTCCTATTTCTTTGTATGTTTTGTGACCTTCTGTTAAAACATGAGCATTCGATATTTTCACGTGTTGTTGCTGGAGTTTAGACTCTGAGTTGTCTGTTCCTTAAGCATGTATCCAGCTGGTGTTATGACAGAGTGTTCCTTGAATGCCAGGAGCTAATAAAAACAACAACAAAATAGAATAAAAAAAGAAAACACCTTTCCCAGCCTTTGCAGATTGACCTGTGCAAGTGTTGTCCTTCAGAGCTTATCCATACACTGAATTTGGAGAATAGTCCCTGGCCAAATTCTAAAGGTAGCCCTGATACTTTCTGTGCATATTTCATGTTCTGGGCATTGTCTGAATAGTCCTAGGAACTCCCTGGGTGACCCAGATACGAGTGTTTCCTCTTTCCTGGGAAACAGTACCCTTGTGGTCCTGGACACTGTACTGTCTGTCCTACAGCCAGCAGTCCCTTACCCGGGCAGCATGACTTGGCTGCTCTCCTTCAGTGTTCTGTGGGAGAACTTGGTGAGCCGCTTTCTACATGCAGGGCAGGTTCTGGGATAGTGGGTCTCTCAGGCCACCAATAAACAGATCTAGTGTCTCAGGCCACCAATAGACAGATACATGCTCCCATTATGTACATAGTCACCCCACTCAGCCCAGAACTGGGACCAGGAATCCACAGTGGGAGCGTAGGCTGGCTCTGTGCCAAGCCAGTGACAGACTGGGAAGGGTCCCGGCAGGGCAACACAAGACCCTGCCACTTTTATGTAGCCAGTTTCTTGGTTCAGTGCTCGCCCTGTTACTACAGACCTTTAAGTGTTTTCTGGAGCTCTGAAAAAGATGTTTCTACCACATATTGTTGGTTTTCAAAGCGTCTGTGAGGGGATGGAGCCCTGAAACATTTTACTCTGCCATCTCGATCAGGGACTGCCTTTTAATTTTTTTGTTGTGCAAATGATGAAAACACACTTGACTTTTTTTTTTCCTGATATTAATGTGTTCTGAGCAAGGGATTATAAATCAAGTACTTCTTGATTCCAGAGGGGATCTACAGATATTTTTCTCAACAAGGTGGGGCAATGAATTACCTTCATATTTTTAACAGTTTGATGGTAAATGCCTTTACTCATATAAGTTCACTATGCAGCTGTGATTGTAGAAGCAAATATGCTAATTGTCAATTTAAAAAATCTTTTATGAAGAAAAAAGCTCTGCATTATGAAATTTAAGGAGTGTTATAAGAGAAAAGGGCTTATTTTGAAACAAAAATCTTAGTATCCAAATGTCCCAGTGAGCTCACCCACACGATATTGACAAAGCAAAACAAAACCCAAACAAAATAACACATAAGAAGCCCTCTCTGCTTTTTCCCTATAGAAATGACTCTTTTTTAGGTACCATGAAGGAATAGTTTTTGTGTCTACTATCTCATCGCAGTTGCTTGGAAAGCATTACAATACTTTATAACAACTAGATGGTGCAGTGTAAAAAATCCCCTCGTTGCTACACACACACACGCACACACACACAGAGTTCAGTGATAAACAGATTTCAACTTAAGCTCTGCTTTGAACTGACATTTTAAACTCTTTAGTATTCATCCAACTTCATTCATTTTGTCTTTCGGTTCTTCTTTTCTAAGTGATGAACGCTTATCTGCTTCTCTAGATGAGATCCCTCTAACAGCGTTGCTGGCAGTCAGTTGGCATCAGTCGAGTCCTTTGTCCCCTTTAACAGTTCTCTCCTAAAAGACCTTGGGTTTGGGGTTCCATTTGGCTTCTCTAGGAAATGTAATCTCTTAAAGGAATTTTAAAGAACGTGAAACTTTGCTGTGAGCATCATATATGAAATGATATGATTATAAATAATGCATATTGTAAGCTGCCATTTGCTAGACTGGATTATTATTCCAGTTATTCACCTGATACCGTCTCCATCTCTTGGGAAAATTATACATCCACATCCTCTGCCACGTTATTTTACAGTGCCCCCTTCCGTACTGGGTGAAGTCTATTTCTTTTTCCTAGTGTTTTTGGATTTGACCATGTGACTTGTGTTGGCTAAAGGAGTGGATTAAAAAGGCATCATGTAGTGGAAATACTAGTGGTTGATGAGAGGGAGGGGTAAGGGGTATGGGATGTGTGAATTTTTCTTTTTATTTCTTTTTCTGGAGTGATGCCTATGTTCTAAAAATGATCACAGTGATGAATACATGACTGTGTGATGATATTGTGAGCCATGGATTGTTCACCATGTATGGACTGTATGTGTGTGAAGATTTGTCAATAAAAGCACTTTTTAAAAAAAAGGCAGCATGTGTTTCCACTTGTTTTCATTACGGGGATCCAGGGCCCAGGATTCCCCTCCATATTGAGGGCTGGACATTGCACATAGCTCAGTATATGGCCAGGACAGGCATTAAAGGCCATCAGACCTGCTGGAGGTGGGGTAGAAGGTACACATGGTATCATAAACAAGACATTGAAGTTCCCCTCCCTTAATCACTGATGATAACAAAGCCCTATGTCACGAGATCCTACTGAAACTTGGTTCTCCTAAACCCTTTTCATACCCTATGAAATTTCCTTGTCCTAAACCCTTATAAGCCTTGCACTCCCCACCCCCCCAGCCACGTCCTCACTTCTGTGGAGCATTACCTTCCATTGTCCATGGCTGGCTGCCACCAGGGAAGAGCCTTTCCTATTCGTAAGTCCCAGTAAAATTCATGTGTAACTTCATGCCTGGCGTGTCCTTTGGTCTTTGGGCTGCCCTGACCCAAGCCCTCCAAGAAGTGGGTTGGAACATTTTCATGTACCTTTGTCGTTGCCTTTAGAAGACTGTTCTCCATTAGCTCACTGGTCCTGGGGAAAAGGAAGAGAAAGGTGAAGCAGAACTGCCCAGCCTAACACAGTCACTAGATCCCGTAGCAGTGCTACCCCCAAGTGACCCTCAAATCTTTGAGAATAAATAATTATTGTTTTAATTATTTTATTTAATTATTTATGAGTTTTGGCTAGTTTGTTACACAGGGTAATTGTGGCAATATCTAAGTGATACACTCATGAATCGCATTGTCGATACATGATTCTGAAGAAATTTCTGTGATGTATCTTTTCTTTAGGCAGGAGCTTTCCTTCCTAAAGTGATCCCTTCGATGGAGTCTAGAAAAGAGTAATTTTTAGGAGACAAGAGCCTGGATTCTAGCATTTTCTTGACTAATAAGGGAAGTGACCTCTGACAAGTCCCTTAATCTTTCTGTGCTTCAGCTGCTTCATTCAAAAAAAAGAAATGGAGATAGTAAAACTTTGACAATTTGAAGGCTGATATCTAGACTCAATGATATCTAGATCCAGAGTATAAGACTAATAAGTGAAAATTTATGAAAAGAAGCAATATCACTTTTCAAAGGATGGTCCAACTCCATCTCTATTACTCTGTATAACTGCATATCCGGCTAGAGTATTTTAGAGCTACAGGGGTCCTGCCGCAGGAGTTAGGAGATTTTGGGGAACATAGCTGCAGAAGGGGGCCAAGGCAGCCATTGGGCTGGAAGCTCGGCATCAAGACGAAAAAAAGCACTTTGGTCTCTGCAGTAAGAGCTGAGATCACAATTAGCAGGAGGAAATAGTTTTCTGACCCTTGAGTCTGACTCTTTTCTGAACCCATACATTTTCTTAGCTCCTTCCCTCCTTTACCTGCTCTCCTTCTCTGGGCTTCAGAAGACATGGCTGTCTTTTGCTCAGGGCATTGCTGCAGCAAATCACCGTTAAGGCTACACACCCAGCTACAGAGCTGCCTTCCATTTTCTTGTCCTTTTGGTTGTAGTTAATGACAGCCACATGCATATATGTTCAAATTAAACATGTTTTTTTCTTTTTTTTTTTTTTTTTTGCCAATTCTCATCATCCCTTGCTCCAAAAATCAGGTAAGAGAAAGCTGTTAACTGAAAGATAAGTTTCATCATTTTCTTAGACCGGTGTAATAAAGAAGAAAGTTTCTGAATAACATTTTTTTCATACGTATTTATTCATCCTCCATTACATTTTATAGAGGGTTTTAGGCAAAGAACTGCCACCGAGTAAGAGAGTCTGGGGAATGTAGGCTTTTAGCTGGGTGGCAAACTGCCCAGATAAAAATGTGCAGAAAGGGAGAACGGGGACTGGGAAGCCATTAACCGCCTCTACCACAATAGCAGATCTCTGTGTTCTGCTCCTGAATTTATGGCACTATAAAATACCTACTTTTTCCTGACCTAAGTTTCTATTAATTCAACATGCTCATTCATCCAGATTGTGACAATTCATACGGTGGGTATGGCACCCACAGCACTGTATTCTTGTCCAGTGTAGGTATTTTTTTGCTAACTTAGACATCTGTAAGAGATGCCTGATGAAAACACAGCAATTTCGATCTAGGATTTTAGAGTCTCCTAGTAGTACACCATTTACTAAGGTGGTTTTATTTGAGATCATCTGCATATTGCTCAGAACAAAGGGAGGTGATATCTTTTAATGGATAGACATGAATGCTGAAGGCTGCCTATATGTTGGTGTAATGCAGGCAAAGCATGAGTCAATCATTGAACTGCTGATTTTCTCTCTAAATTGTAGAATAACTTTATGGTTGGACCTGCCATAGGCAATTTTGAAGAAACAGCCTCATCCCTAATTGCACAGAGATTTCTGAAAGAGAATCCTAGGCTGTTACACTGATTAGTCTTGTGAACTTAATATCTTGGGGCAGAAAAGGTAAATTATAAAACTTTGTTATTGTAGAATTAAACCCAAGGGTGCTCTCAACATGGGGCAGAGGTTAGAAAAGCCTTCAGGACACCATGGAGGACAGCCTTAGGAAACAAGACACCAAAGGGAAGTGGTAAAAATCAGCAGGAGGCTGGATATCACAGGGGCTATGTGTACATGGAAGTGGACTGAGTCCTGTTAGCAGAAATGTGACTCTGTTCTAGCTCTGTGCAGCTGCCCAGAACAGTGTGAGTAAACAAAATAATAAAATTTCACATTTATGAGTCCTTTTACATACGTCATCTCAGGTTAAGTATTGCTATTTGCATGTTACAGATAAAGAAACTGAGACTTCTGCAGGTTGAGTGCATTGCCACGAGCCTATAAATGCCAACCAGCACCTTGAAGACATTTTGCAAAAAGGGCCAGAGGTTCCATTGACCAAACTCTGTGCCAGAGTCTCAGTCCCTTGCAGAATCCAGTTATATTATCTTGCAGCTTTTTAAACCCTTGCCTCCAGTTTTTGGCTACCTCTTATTTTTTGGTTCTTCTTACTGACTTTGTGTGATAACTGGACCCTCTGCCCCCATGGACGGTGGCACCACGTTCCTTCTGCTTCTCAACCCAACCTCAGTGGACACCAAATTCCAGATGATAAGTGAGAGAGCTGGGCACTGACCCAAGTCATGACGCCAAATCCAATGTTCTTTCTGATTCATCATAATACTTTTTGAGTAAATAATATGGTTGCCATTACTATTTTAAACAAAAGTGTGATTTTGAGAAGGTTTTGATTCACAAAGGTAAGCAAGTATGTATTTCATATACCATTTAAGTTTAATGTCACACCATTGCATTTTCAGCATTACAGTATGTCTTTTCTTTCTTGAAATAATATTTAAAACTTTTTGGAAATAAAATGATCAGATTCAAATACTGCATTCATTTATTCTTTCATATAGTTACTGATCACAGTTTACTTTTATGGGTCTGGTCAATTTTCAAAATCTTTCTTTTTTGAGGCTGCATTGTATTCCATTGTATAGATGTGCATAATTAATTCTGTTTCCTGTTATTGAATATTTAGGTTATTCCCTTTTCCCCATACTATAAAAATACCGTACCTGTGTATTTATAGGATAAATTCCTAGAACTAGAATTAAGTATATCCTCTAATATATGTACTTGTATTTTTTTTTTAGGGAGTGCATTTTATTTTATTCTTTTGTAGAATAGATTACAAATGCATAATATATACCTTTCAAAAGGAAAACAAAATGCAAATAGTGACAATATGCCCAGTTCCCCTTTTGATAGGCACCCACAATTATTGACTTCTTATATATTCTCACAGAGATACTTGACACAAGTCCATATATATATATATATATATATGAAAATGAAATTCTTCTTATTTGGGCATGTTTGTATCTTCTTCTGCACTATAGGGATGAACATTTCCAAGGCTTTGGTTAAGCTGTAGATATCCAGGCTATAGAGTCACCATTTGTGTTAGAAACACATCCATTTATTACCTCATCATTTGGTCTCTGGCATACATGATGCATATTGAAGAGCTCTGTTTTAATTTCCTAGCAGGCAAATCAAGTACCATGCAATGCGTTGACTTAAACAATAGGAATTTATGGGCACGTGGTTTTGAGGCTAGGGGATATAAAAATCAAGGCATCATCAAGTTGGTGCTTTCTTCCAGAATACTGTGGGGTTCTGGGGCTGGCTGCTGCAATCCTTGGTTCTTGGCTTTTCTGTCACATGGCAGTGCATTGATATCTTCGACTTCTCCTTTCCCTTCTGAGTTCTATTGGCTCTCAACTTCTGGCTGCTCCCTCTCCTGCCCTGCCCCTTTCTCTCTATGACCTTCCCTATTAAGCCTTTGGGAATAGGATTAAGACCTGTCTACTTCAGTTGGGCCATACCTTTACTGAAGTAGCCTTGTGAAAAGGTCCTATTTATGATGGGTTCACATCCAGGAATGGATTAATTTAAGAACATCTTTTTCTAGGGCATATAGGTCTAAACCACCAGAATCTCATTTCAAAAAAAAGTTATTTTTATTCATTTTCACGATGCTTGTCTATTCTCTCTGGAGGGAAGGATGACCATCGATATAATACTCGACACTGTTCTGGCCCATAAATTATAACATGGTTCAATCTGTGCTGATGCCCTCGTCAATGGCAGAAACGATAGCGTATCACACAGTCTGCTCTTCATTTCTTCCATACAAAGAGAAATTAAGATATTCACATAGTTGCACAGCTAGGAACTATATTTCATAATGTGTAAACCCTTCCTGGTAGGTGTGACCATGGGATGAAGTTATCACCAATGGTGTATGAGCAGAAGTGATGAGTGAGCTTATTTTAATTGTTTACTCTGTATTTCTCTTCTACTTTTTTTCCAATAAACTGAAACATAGACATGTTCTCCAGCTTATTGAAGAAGAGGAAGCCAATCTGGGTGAGCAACTTGAGGCCCTGAATGTTTGTGAAGCATACATGTTTGTGAAGCACACATGTCAACTTGGTTTGGTCAACTTGGTAGTGTTATATGAGAGAGAAGTAAACTGCTTCCTTTAAACCACTGTATTTGGGAGACCTCTTTGTTACAGAGCTTAGCCTATACTTAAACTAATACATCTTTATGCCTGATTCTTGGCCATGTCCTCTGCTGTGTATTTCTTTCTTTCTTGATCTAATTCCTATTTTGGTGGGGAACAAAAGAGTGTAAGGAAGATAATTCCATTGTTTTTGTTTGTGCATGTTTGAAAATATTATCATTTTATCCTCCTGTTGGATTGACAGTTTGATCATGTATGAAGTTCTAGTCAGGAAATAATTTTCTTTCCGATTTTTGAAGTTATTGCTTCATTTTCTTCATTTCATTTGTGGCTCTTGAAAAATATAAATTTAGTTTGATTTATGAGGTTCCCCCTCGCTTTGACTATTTTGGGATCTTTTCTTTTTCACCAAGGTTCTGAAGTTCTTCAAGGTTGCATCTTAGTGTGAGTCTATTTTTATTCATTGTGTTTTATACCCTGTGGGCCGTTCTAATCTGTACTTTAATCCTGGGCCCTTTTTTTGAAGTATTTGATGGATGATTTTCCTCCTCTCTGTTTTCTTACATCTTTCCTTCTGAGATGCTATATTTTGAGTGTTGGACCTCCTGGGCTTCTTCTGCAATTTTCTTAACTTTTCTCTTCTTTTCTACTTTTTATTGACTTGCTCTATTGTCTGAGACTTCTTCAAATTAATTTTCCAACCCATCTGTTGATGTTTTCTCATTTCTCGCAACGTATTTCTAGTGTTGAAGAATTACTCTTTTTGTTCTATGAATATTCTATTCTTACTGCTTCTTAACCTGATCACAGATGCCAGGTCTTCTTTTTCTTCTGGGAGAATTTCAATAATAGTTGTTTACCTAAGTTTCCTTCTCTCTGCCGAGTCTCTGTCCTCCAAGTAGCTTTTTTTTCTGATGATTATTTGTTTTGATTGCTATCTTCTTTGCTAGAGACTTTCCTTATATATGAGGTAATTCTGTTAATTCTTTCTTGTCTATTCATAAAAGGATTTTTAAAAAATGATTGATGCTCTTTGTATGAGAATGAAGCTTGCAGATTTTGAGTTTTATAGTAGGGTGGTCTGGAAAGAGCATGTGCTACCCCAGTTGTCAGTATTTGTAGGCATTTCCTCTTGAACCGATGAGGTACTGAGGGAAGGGTCTCCTACTCCTCAATCTAGAGGGCAGAGTTCTGGAATATGAGCGGGAGGAGAGAGCTGGTGGTTCCAGCATTCAGCATTCACTATTTAAATATGTTCCACTTAGTGCCCTGTATTCCCAGTCCAAAAAGCCATAATTTAAATTTCTCTGAAGAATGGCCTCTCATTTTTTTGTTGCGGTGGGGGAGGAACAGTCACTCACTCGATGGAATGGAGTCTGGGGGGGCATCTAGTGTTTTTAATGATTCTCTAACAGTGTTCACCAAATTCTCTCTATTTTATTCCTTCACCTACTCCATGTTGCCTTTACTCTCATTTCCCAAAGTACTAGAGGTCCCTGGTGTTGCCAGCTTCTGAGTCTTCTGAGGATTCTTCAATGTAAATCAGGTTGTATACCAACTTTTCTCCACTGCAGGCTTAGGAGTTTCGCAGTATTTGATCTGCTTAATCAGTTACCATTTACTTATTTGCTTTTCACTTTCAAAACTTAGTAGCTGTTTTTCTCCCATCATTGAGGGATTATGTGCATTTTTAAAGGTCCCATTTGGTTTGTTTTCAAGCAGATGTGTGATCTCAATCTACAATTTTTAACCTGAAATTCTGATGATTGCTTTTGTTATTTTTCCTTTAGAATAGTGTAGAAGGCTAAAATTATTCACATTTTCTTTACATAAATTCTTTGATGGAGAATAAAATGCAACTTTATTATGAAAGGATATGAAGACTATTAAGAGATAGTTATATTCTCTAATTCTGGAAATTAATTTAGGCCCAGACAAATGCTGTGAAAGCGATGATAAAATCTTAATGAATCTCCAATAAATTTCAATACCTATTGTTTAATACTGTATGCCATTTATTTATGCCATTTATTTAAAAGGACAAAACTTCTGCCAAACATGTGCTTAGGATAAAAATTAAAAATAAAGGCTGTCTGTAAACTGGACCAATACAGAAGGTCATTGATAAAAAAGATGTGCAAGAAGTTAATTGAATGAATCCATACTCAGAAGAAGGGTTTGCTTGCAGGTGATGAGCTGTAATATGCTCTAAAGAGGTTAAAACTTTTCTCTGTTCATTACTCATTAGACTTCTAGAAAGAGAAAGGCAGTATATAGCCAAATGAAGGAGAAACAAAGCTAGTCCTTCTACTTCTTTTGTCTAAATATTGTGCCTGTGTATTAGACCCAAAGACTTCTTAATTTAATTTCACATCAAGTGTACCAAATAAGTGACTGATAGAAATAAACTTTCCATATCCTTCTGCAAGTTTCACATGAGAGGCTTCTATGGGTATTCAGAATTATCTGACTTTCTGAAACCTATTAAAAACCTATTAAAAACCCTGAGAGGTAGAGAGACTGTAATTGCTATCATTCAAGTCCAATACACATGCCTTTCTGAAGAGCAATTACATTTTCCAGGGCAGAGAGGAGATTGAATGAACTACATTCTAGTTTGCAAGCCAACCACCCCACACAGAAAGAGATAGCTTCTAATAGATGAGATGGCAGGGCTTCTGACATTTGCAGGGTGCCAGCTGCTGGCATATTTGAAGTGGTCTCAGGGGGGCACTTCTCCGCACAGAGAAACCTACTTGATCCATTTATGGGTTTGAGTCCAGGGCTGTGATGTGCCCATGAAGCATGGTTCATCCTGATGACCCTCTTTTTAAAGCTATATTAATGATTCATATGGCCATTCAATTGGACCCACCAGAATCCATGCAGTATCATATCAATCTCTGCTTTCCTGTAAGTGCTGCTTTGGAAGATCTATCCTCTTGACCACAGAGGGGAGATAAAGCATACTTTGAAAGGATCATTTGCCCCCAGGAGCCCAAGAAATTTAGATGGGATATTTAGAGCGCAGAGAGGTAGATTATGTCTCTTGAAGACATTTGTAATCCAGACCTACTTTTGTACTTTCAACTGCTTTTAAATGGTTCAAGGTTATTTTGACAAGTGAAATGTATTTCCAGTAGTCTTAGAACAGTTTTGACTTGTCCTAAACTGGAACCAGGTGGAATGAAAACAACCCATATCTCTCATCTGAGTAATCTTCTCTTCTAGGCTATCCAGGGTTATTTAAAGACCCTCACTTTGTTTCTTGCTCAGATTGACATCTTCCTCAGGCATCTCTTTAGGTTTTATTCTTTTTATGCACCTAGGAAAGATCTTGGGACAGCAGAGTTGTGAATGAATAGTTTGTCTATACTGCTTCCATCATGTATCTTTTTCCCTAACCTCCCAAATACCCTCATACTTCCTACCTCTCCAATCCCAAACTTTCTTAAGAAATGACCTGTTAAATTAGTTATTTGTGATTAAATTGATGAACTGTCATACTATACTTCTACTTCATTTCAGCATCCTGACAGAGAGTAAAGTAACAAAAAAAGTGGAGCCAAAGGGATATTTCTATTACTGTGAGATTTCAGATGTCAGCTAAAAGCTGGAAGAGTATTTTGGCAGTAAGAGGTTGAGTGGGAGAGTCTTCCTGAACTTAAAATGTATGGAAGTTTCTACTCTACCTTCCCATAGAAACATTCCTAGGTATCATTTGGTGCTCTGATATAAAATCATGTGAAGGAATGGTGACTTCATGAAAGTGCCTATAGATAATGTCTTTTTCTTCTTAGCACTTCCTGCCTTAAATAACAGCTTTAGGTTTTGTAGATTTAAATTAAATTAATAGTTGAATAAGTGAGCCAGACAGCTTCACTTCAAAGTAAATAAAAAATTTTCAATATATTCTGATTTTCCCCTGCACATGCAAATCTCCTTTCCCTTTCTCTTTATGCTAATAATTTAATATTTTTTAGAAGCCATGGCTATATGGATACCTGATGATAATTTTTTTAAAGACATGTTTTTATTATTATTTTTTAATACATGGGCAGGCACCAGGAAATGAACCCGGGTCTCTGGCATCACAGGTGAGAGCTCTGCCAGTGAGCCACTGTGGCCTGCCCCTATGATAATTTTGATGGCACTTTCCCCACCATCTTCTTGGCAAGAGTGGAGATGCCTTACACTCCAAGTGTGAGTGCCCAGTCTTCATGCAGATGGAATGGAGAGAAAAGTGCTATGCCATGTACAAGGGAGCCTCAATAAGATTAAATGCTGATTTCACACAAGAACTATGAATGTGATAGGCAGTGGGAGGACATATTTAAAGGACTGAAAGAAAAAAATTGTCAACCAAGAACTCTTTATCCATCAAAACTGTCTTTCAAAGTGAGGTTGAGATTAAGACATTCCCAGATAAACAAAATCTGAGAGAATCACTGATAAACTCACCTACAATAAATGTTAAAAGGAGTTACTTTTTAGCTAAGAAAAGAAAGGACACTAGATGGCAGATTGACAGCCCATGACAAATAAAGACCTCCAGTGAGGGTAATGACATGAGTGAATATAAATACCTGTGCTATTGTATTTTTTGTTTTGTAACTCTATATTTTACTTCTTACAGTATCTAAAATGCAAATACAGCAAAAGTAATGATAAATCTATGGTTTTGGAAACACAATGTATAAAGCTGCAATTCGTGACAGCAACAACGTAAAGATTGGGTGACAGAGCGATATGGGAACATTTTTTGGTATGCTAGTGAAGTTAAGTTTAATATCAAATCAAACATGACTTTTGACAAAGGTATCATGTCCACTCAATGATGGTCTCTTCAACAAATGGTGCTGGGAAAATTGGATATCACATGGATGAAAGTGGACCCTACCTTATACCATATGCAAAAATGAACTCAAAAAGGTTTCAAAACCTAAACATAAGAGCTGAAACTAAAACTCTTAGAAGACAACATAAAGACATATCTTCAGGACCTTTCATTATGCTGTGGATTCTTAGACATTACACCAAAAATTTAATAAACAAAAGGAAAAATAGATAAATGGGACTTCATCTTACTTAAAAATATTTGTGCATTAAAATGAAAAGAAAACCTACAGAATGTGAGAAAATATTTGAAAACCATATATCTGATATAGAAAGATCTACAACTGGACAGCAAAAGCAACAACCCAGTTAAAAAAAATGGACAAAGAACTTGAGTAGACATTTCTCCAAAGAAGATACACAAATGGTTAATTAGCACATGAAAAGGTGTTCAACATCATTAGCCATAAGGGAAATGGTAATCACAACAATGAGATGCCACTTCATACCACTAGAATGACCATTTACTTAAAAAAATCAAAAGTAACAAGGGCTGGTGAGGACATGGAGAAATAGGAACCTAGTACATTGTTGGTGGGAAGGTACAATGGCAAGCCATTGTGAAAAAGTTTGGTGGTTCCTCAGAGTTAAACATATAACTATCACCATATGACCTGGCAATCCCACCTCTATTTATATAACCAAGAGAATTGAAAGTAGGGACTTGCACAGATACTAGGACACCATTGTTCATAGTAGCATCATTAACAATAACTGAAGGTGAAAGCCATCCAAGGGTCCATCAGCCTATGAATGGATAAACAAAATGTGGTATATACAAACAATGGAATATTATTCAGCCATAAAAAAAGAACAAAGTTCTGATAACTGGTACAACATGGATGAACCTAGAAGACATCATGTTGAATGAAATAAGCCAGATACAAAAAGACAGATATTGAATGATTATATGAAATACTAGAATATGCAAATTCATAGAGGCAGAAAGTAGAGTACAGGTTACAGGGTGGAGAGTGGGTAGAGGATTGGGAAGTTAATGCAATTGGGTGCAGGAGCTCTGAGGTGATGCAAATGTTTCTGCAACAGATGATGTTGATGGTGGCACAACATGGTGAATATGATTAATGACGCTGAATTATATGCTTGGGAGCAGTTGAGATGGGAAATTTTATGTTATCTATATGCTACTGCAATTGGGAAAAAATGGATAAGACTATAGTAACATGACAATTAATGTGATACATGATCCTAGACTGGATCTAATAATGGAGGAGAAAATACCCAAAGGACCTTCCTGGGACAACTGAAAAAATTGGAATATAGGTTACATCTAAGTTAAATTTCTTGAACTTGATAATGGTATTTAATGTGCTTATATAAGTGGATATCGGTGTTTTTAGGTAATATGCATCAAAGCATTGTGTTCAAGGTGCATAATATATGCAACTTACTTTCAAATGTTTAAAAGTAGATAGATAGAATGATATAACAAATGAGGCGAAATGTTAAAAGTTGGTAAATTTGGGTATCTGGGTAGGGGGTTTATTGGAGTTCTCTGTATTATATTTGGAGATTTCCTGTAAATTTGAAATTATTTCAAAATAAAAATAAAAAAAATAGAAGCATAGAAAGTACCATGTTGTCATCATGTGTCAACTTGGCCAGGTGGTGGTACCTGTTTGTCTGGTTGGGCAAGTGCTGGTCTGTCTTTTGCTATGAGGACATTTCACAGAATTAAATCATGAGCACGTCAGCTACATCCACAGCTGATTCCATCTGTAATCAACCAAGGGGAGTGTCGTCTTTAATAAGTAATGCTTAATCTAATCACTGGAAGCCTTTTAAGGAAGATTCAGAAGAGACAGTTTCTCTTCCAGCTTTGGCTGGCGAGACTCTCCTGTGGAGTTCGTCCAGACCCTCCATCTGAATCATCGGCTTCGCAACATCCCCTATGCATTTAACTCTGCATTCCCATGGCTACATGAGATACTTTTTATTAATTTTATATTTGTGAGTGTTTCCTGTTGATTCTGTTTCTCTAGAGAACCCTAACAATACAACTTGGTACTGGGAGTGGTTCTTAAGAAACAGAATCTTAGAATGGTTTTTTATGAATGGTTTTCTAAACTGACTGGACTCGAAGACACTAAGGACTCTGATTCCCATAATCAGAATGACATTGCAAATCCATGGAGTGAGTTGGCAGAAGAGATAGTCAAAATATCACCATTTGATTCTTCGAATGCTTCGCTTGTATGAAGCCAGGCTCTGGGGAATAATGTTTTTTACACCTTTACGGAGTTTTTGGAAATAGTAAATATAGAGATGTTGGCTGGTTGTTGTTAGATATACTGTTACACTAATGAGTGAAAGGGATGGGCTTAAGGCTTCAAACAAGAAGGTTAAGTGCCGTCTGACAGATGTAGATGTTTCTGTGAGTGTCCTGAAGGAAAATCTTATTTCCAATAGCCGTAGACTTGACATCTCTGAAAACCAGACTCAGAATCTTATTGTTAGAGTAGCAACTTTACAATGTAAACTGAAATCTTAATCTTGCATGGTGTCTGCTGTTAAAGTGAGAGTATTGATTGGAAAGGAGTGGGACCCTGAAAAATGGGATGGCGACATATAGATTGATAATGATGTCGGTAGAGTGGTTGAAACCCTTGGCCATGCTGACTCTTCCCTAGATAACCCTTTAATAGTCTGCTCTGAGACATAGCTGCCCCACCTCCAGTCAGCCTTGAGGAGTTGGCCACCCAACCTACTCCTGAAGGGATTAGCCCTAGAGTGATTAATCCTGTATCACCAGATGAACCTGCAAATGAATGCCCTGAAACAAATGGCTTGAAAGATACTTCTAATTCTTTTCATGACCCACTCCCACCACCCCTCATTTCTTCCAGACCTATAACTAGGCTATAGTCCCAACAGGCTCCTAAAGGTGAGGTACAAAGTATCACACATGAGGAGGTACATTATACTCCAAAAGAACTGTGTGAGTTTTCCAATTTATATAGACAGAAATTAGGGGAATATGTGTTTATTGGATTTTAAGTGTGTGGGATAATGGTGGGAGGAATATAAGGCTGGATCAGGCTGAATTTATTGACATGGGCCCACTAAGCAGAGATTCTGCATTTAATGTTATAGCTTGAAGGGTTAGAAAAGGCATTAACAGTTTGTTTGGGCGGTTGGCTGAAACATGGATCAAAAGGTGGCCGACATTACTTGAGGTTGAAATGCCAGAACTGCCCTGGTATAATTTAGGTGAGGGGATCCAGAGGCTTAGACAGATTGGAATGTTAGAGTGGATTTATCATGCAACGCCTGCTCTTAGACCCCAGGAATGTCTGGAGGATGCACCTTTTACCAGAACAGTGAGAAATAAATTTGTGAGACTAGCACCATCAGCCCTGAAGAGCTCTGTAGTTGCACTTCTCTGTAGGTCAGATATTACTGTAGCAAATGCTGTCACTGAGCTGGAATCCTTAAACACAATGGGGATGACTGGATATCGAGTTGGTAGAAGCCAGGTGGCAGCACTTAATCGCCAAAGACAGGGTGGACGTGGCTATTATAATAGACAGCAAACTCAAAGAAGGAGTCAAAATAATCTGATGTGCAGAGATTTGTGGCATTGGATAGTAAATCATGGGGTACCTAGAAATACAATAGATGGGCAATCTACTAAATTCTTGTTTGAGCTGGGTAAACAAAAGAGTTCTAGGGCAAGTGAACAGAAGTCTATCTTGAATTACAAAAACACAGAGTCACAGCCCCTTAATCAATTTACAAACTTGAGACAGTTTACAAACCCAGAGTCCCTTGAGTGAAGGGGAAGCCAGGTCCTTTTGGGGGAGAACCCTGTTGCACTGCCACAGATCTATACTGTTAATCTTCCTCCAAGCCTTCCCCAAGGAGACCGATGGCATTTTACCAGGGTAACTGTGCATTGGGGAAAAGGAAATGATTGACTATTTGGGGGATTACTAGACACTGGTTCAAAAGTGACATTAATTCCAGGGGACCCAAAACATCACTCTGGTCCACCAATCAGAGTGGGGGCTTATGGAGGTCAGGTGATCAATGGAGTTTTAACTCAGGTCCCTCTCACAATGGGTCCAATGGAGCCCTGGACCCATTCTGTAGTTATTTTCCGAGTTCCATAATGCATAATTGGTATAGACATACTGAGCAACTGGCAGAATCCACACATTGGTTCTCTAACTCATGCAGTGAGGGCTTTTATGGTGGGAAAAGCCAAGTGGAAGCCACTAGAACTGCCCCTACCTAGCAAAATAGTAAATTAGAAGCAATACTGGATTCTGGTAGAGCGATTGCAGAGATTACTGCCGCTCTTAAGGACTTGAAGGATGCAGGCGTGGTGATTCCCACCACATCCCCATTCAACTCTCCTATTTGGCCTGTGCAGAAAACAGATGGGTCTTGGAGGATGGCAGTGGATTATTGTAAGCTCAACCAGGTGGTAACTCCAATTGCAGCTGCTGTTCCAGATGTGGTATCATTGCTTGAGCAAATCAATACATCCCCTGGTACCTGGTATGCAGCTATTGATCTAGCAAATGTTTCTTTCCCAATAGGTGTTAGTAAGGACCACCAGAAACAGTTTGCTTTCAGCTCGCAAGGTCAGCAATATACTTTCACTGTCCTACCTCAGGGGTATATCAACTCTCCAGCCCTATGTCATAATCTTGTCCACAGGGATCTTGATCATTTCTCCCTCTCACAGGACATCACACTGTTCCATTATATTGATGATATCATGCTGATTGGACCTAGTGAGCAAGAAGTAGCAATGACTCTAGACTTACTGGTAAGGCATTTGTGTGTCAGAGGATGGGAGATAAATCCAACAAAAATACAGGGGCCTTCCATCTCACTGAAATTTCTAGGTGTCCAGTAGTATAGGGCATGTTGAAATATCCCTTCTAAGGTGAAGGATAAGTTGCTGCATCTGGCCCCTCCTACAACCAAAAAAGAGGTACAACGTCTAATTGATCTCTTTGGATTTTGGCAACAACATATTCCTCATTTGGGTGTGCTATTCCAGCCCATTTATCAAGTGACCAGAAAAGCTTCTAACTTTGAGTGGGGAACTGAAGAAGAGGAGGCTCTGCAACAGATCCAGGCAGCTGTACAAGTTGCTCTGCCACTTGAACCATATGATCCAGCAGATCCAATGGTGTTGGAAGTGTCACTGGCAAATAGAGATGCTGTTTGGAGCCTTTGGCAGGCCCCTATAGGAGAATCACAATACAAACCCTTAAGGTTTTGGAGCAAGGCCTTACGATTAGCTGCAGGTAACTACTCTCCTTTTGAGAAAAAGCTTTTGGCCTGCTACTGGGCCTTAATAGAGACCGAACGCTTAATCTTGGGCCACCAAGTTACCATGAGACCTGAGCTGCCTGTCATGAGCTGGGTGTTGCTGACCCACCAAGCCATAAAGTTGGGCATGCACAGCAGCACTCCATCATAAAATGGAAATGGTATATATGAGATAGAGCCAGAGCAGGCCCTGAAGGCACAAGTAAGTTACATGAGGAAGTGGCCCAAATGCCCGTGGTCTCCACTCCTGCCACATTACCTTCTCTTTCCCAAACCAGAGCTATGGCCTCTTGGGGAGTTCCTTGCAGTGAATTGACTGAGGAAGAGAAATCTTAGGCCTGGTTTACAGATGGTTCAGCACGATATGCAGCTACCACCTGAAAGTGGACAGCTGCAGCACTGCAAACCCTTTCTGGGGTGTCCTTGAAGGACAGTGGTGAGGGGAAATCCTCCCAGTGGGCAGAACTTCGAGCAGTACACCTGGTTGTTCATTTTGCTTGGAAGTAGAATTGGCCAGAGGTGCATTTGTATACTGACTCATGGGCTGTTGCTAATGGTATGGCTGGATGGTCAGGGCCTTGGAAAGAGCATAATTGGAAAATTAGTGACAAAGAGGTCTGGGGAAGAGGTATGTAGATAGACCTTTCTGAGTGGGCTAAAAGCATGAACATATTTATGTCCCATGTGAATGCACATCAGAGGATGACTTCAGAAGAGGAAGGTTTTAATAATCAAGTGGATAAGATGACCTGTTCTGTGGATACCAGTCAAGCCTCTTTCCCCAGCAACTCTTGTCATTGTCCAATGGGCTTATGAACAAAATGGCCATGGTGGTAAGGATGGAGGTTATGCATAGGCTCAGCAACATGGACTTCCACTCACTAAGGCTTCTGTGGTTACAGCCACTGCTGAGTGCCCAATCTGCCAGCAGCAAAGACCCACACTCAGCTGCCAATATGGCACTATTCCCCAGTGTGACCAGCCAGCTACATGGTGGCAGGTTGATTATATTGGACCACTCCCTTCGTGGAAGGGGCAGCGATTTGTTCTAACTGGAATAGACACATACCCTGGATATGGGTTTGCTTTCCCTGCACACAATGCTTCTGCCAAAGCTACCATCCATAGGCTTACAGAATGCCTTATCTATCATCATGGTATTCCACACATCATTGCTTCTGATTAGGGAACACACTTCACAGTGAATGAAATGTGGGAATAGGCACATGCTCATGGAATTCTCTGGTCTTACCATGTTCCTCACCATCCAGAAGCAGCTGGATTGATAGAATGGTGGAATGGTCTTTTGAAAGCTCAATTACAATGCCTACTATGTGGCAATACCTTGAAGTCTGGGGTAATGTTCTCCAGGAAGTTGTATATGCTCTGAATCAGTGTCCGCTGTATGGTGCTGTTTCTCCCATAGCCAGGATCTATGGGTCCAGGAACCAAGGGGTGGAAATGGGAGTGACATCACTCACTATTACCCCTAGTGATCCACTAGGAAAATTTTTGCTTCCTGTCCCTGTGACCTGAGCTCTGCTGGCCTACAGGTCTTAGTTCCAAAAGGGGGAGTGCTTCCACCATGAGAAACAACAATGATTCCATTGAACTGGAATCTAATACTGCCACCTGATCACTTTGGGCTACTCATGCCCTTGGATCAACAAGCCAAGAAGGGGATTACATTACTGGTTGGGGTGATTGACCCTGACTATCAGGGGGAAGTAGGACTGCAACTATACAATGGAGGTAAAGAAGAGTTTTCCTGGAATATAGGAGATCCCCTAAGGCGTCTTTTAGTACCACCATGCCCTGTGATTAAAATCAATGGAAAACTGCAACAACCAATCCAGGCAGGACTACCAATGGCTCTGAAACTTCAGGAATGAAGGTTTGGGTCACCCCACCAGGCAAAGAACCACAGCCAGCTGAAGTGCTTGCTGAGGGTAAAGGGAACATGGAATGGGTAGTGAAAGAAGGTAGTGATAAATATGAACTGCAACCATGTGATCAGTTACAGAAACAAGAACTGTAATGTTTTGTTCATGTTATACTATTTAAGTTGTAAGATATCAAATTTAAAGATGAATATTACTCAAGGACTTGCACACTATTCTGGAGAGATTTAATGTGTTTTTGGTTATATGCAGGAGAGTAGAGTATTGCTAGAAGAAAAAAATGTGTCTTTTATTGTTTTCTATTTAGAAATTAGTTATGGTTTAAGGTGATGAGTATAGCTGCCAAATTGACAAGGGATGGACTGTCATGGTCAGGTTCATGTGTCAACTTGGCCAGATGGTGGTACCTCTTTGTCTGGTTGGGCAAGTGCTGGCCTGTTTGTTGCTATGAGGACATTTCATAGAGTTAAATCATGATCACATCAGCTACATCCACTGCTGATTCCATTTGCAATCAGCCAAGGGCAGTGTCTTCTTTAATGAGTAATGCTTAATTTAATCATTGGAAACCTTTTAAGGAGAATTCAGAAGAGATAGGTTCTCTTCCTGCTTCAGCTGGCAAGCCTCTCCTGTAGAGTTAGTCCAGACCCTCCATTGGAATCGTCAGCTTCACAGTCTGCCTTACAGATTTTGGATTCTATGTTCCCACTGTTACATGAGACATTTATAAATTTTATATTTACAAATATTTCCTGTTGATTCTGTTTCTCTAGAGAACCCTAACTAATACACATGTGTAGATTGTTTTTTAGGTTAATGGGAAAGACTCTTGTGTCCCTTTTAAAGGACAGCTACTGGCATTAGGTGTCAAGTAAGTATCTCTACCTCCATCTCCATTTCTGTCTTTCTCTGTCTCTATCCCTATCCACATCACTATCATCATCATCTCTCTCTCAAGAGGTAGATTAAAAAAACCAAAAGTGCGATTGTAAAATCCATTGTAAACACAATACAATGGATAGATCATATGCAGTATTGAACATATTAATGATTAAAATAATATGGAGGGCAGGCCACGGTGGCTCAGCAGGCAGAATTCTTGCCTGCCATGATGGAGACCCTGGTTCGATTCCCAGTGCCTGCCCATGCAAATAAATAAATAAATAAATAAATAAATAAAATATTATGGGGAATAACAAAACACAGGCTCTTTCTGGGAGTGGTCTGAATATCAATGCAGTTCCCCAAATGTCTTTTCTTCCCACATAATTATGTGCTTGGCTTGGATTTACTATGCATAAGTTTTAAGCAATGCATGTGGAATGTTATTTGAGCAGAAAACAATTTCAGGGGAACATCCCCAGTTTGTACCCTGTTAGTTATGCAACTTATGTGACATTTAAGCATCTAATTTCTAAATAGAAAACAATAAAAGACACATTTTTTTCTGCTAGCAATACTCTACTCTCCTGCATATAACCAACAACACATTAAATCTCTCCAGAATAGTGTGCAAGTCCTTGAGTAATATTCATCTTTAAATTTGATATCTTACAACTTAAATAGTATAACATGAACAAAACATTACAGTTCTTGTTTCTGTAACTGATCACTGGAAGTGAACCATACCATAAATTCTGAATTTATGTAAATTAAGCAACATATTCTACTAAAAAGTCTATCCTGGTACTCACATCTCACTGATAATGACTCTTCATTATCTTTTTGCTAGTAAATACCCTAGTGTTTTTATCTGACGTCTGTGTACTAGCATGTTTTTGAAGGGATTTGACTAAGTCATGTTTTTCCTTCCCCAGGGTTGTAAGGAAGTAGGCATCAGTTCCCCCAGACTGAGTGTTTCTGGAAGGAATGGATGCTGAATTTTGTCAAAGGCTTTTTAAGCATCTATTGAAATAATGATCTGATTTTGCTGCTTAGATTTCTTAAACTGTATATTATACTAATGGATTCCTAATATGAATGAATCATCTTTATATTCCTGAATACTTATGGTCATTATGTATTATGATCTAAATGTAAGATGTTGTTTGCTCTTACTTTATTTAGAAATTTTTCTTTGATATGTACGTGAATGCATGTTGTGTGTGATATCTTGGGCAAGGTTATTAATGATATACTTGTTTCATAAGACAAATGGGAAGTATCTTTTATTTTCTATTCTCTGGAACAATGTTTGCATCTTTAGGATTTCTGTTCTTTAAAATCTTTTAATATTTCCCTCTGAAAATATCTGCACCTTGTGTTTTTTGTGGGAGAGAAAATTGCTAATTTTATTTCTCGTATGGAAATTTGTTTTCTCATGATTTGTATTTCTATTGGAGTCAATTTCTATAAATTGCATTTTTCTAAATATTCTCTATTTTATGTAGTTTTTTTGCATAAAATAGTTTCTTACGATTGTTTTAATTTATTTTTCCTCTTAGTTTTTATTCTGTGTCTGTGCATTTTCCCCTTATTTGATTGCTAGGTTGACTGTTGGCTTTATTTTCATTAATTTTGTCAAAGACCTCATCATTTTGATTACTTTAGTAGTTTTACTCTTTTGAAGTGCCCTACTCACTGATGCTGTATTTCATCCTTCTAAAGCTTATCTCTAAAGTTGCTTTCTTTGGGTTATCTCATTATTCTTTCAAGCTTCTACATTTGGGAACCTAAGTTTTTTGGTTTTTGTTTTCATTGACATGCATGGTTGCAATGATGAATTTCATGGTGTTACGTTCATCCGGTAGATTAATGTTACTTTGCATTATCGGTAGATTTTATGAAACATAGCATTTTTTTTTAAGTTTGTATTTCCCCTGTCATTCAGAGTTTATTTTTTAAAATATTCAGGCATTTTCTGATTTTGTTATTAATTCTTGGTTTTATTATATCTTCATCCAAGATTTTTTTCCTAATTCATCTATTTTATGGAACTTACTGATGCTATCTTTATGGTCGATTTTTATGACTATTCTACTGTGCTTGAGAAGAAAGGATATTCACTATTATTAGGTTAGAGAGTTCATTATATAGTTTGCAAGCTCTGCCTCATTGATGCTGTTGTAGTTCCTCTACTTCCTTACTGATTTTTTGTCCACTTGACCTGTCTTGGACTGAGACTGGTGTGACAATGTCTTCTATTACCATTGGGCTCCTCTCTCTCTCCCCTTGCCTCTGCTGTAATTTTTGCTTTTTGAAAATGATTGCTGTGCTTTCTGGTGCATAGTTTTTTTCATAAATATTGTATTTTCATGGTAAATTTTGGCTTTTATATAAATTGTCCTTTTTTCACACTTAATGTTTTTGTTCTGAATTCTACTTTGTTTGATACCTGAAAAATAACCCCTGATTTCTTATCGTTTTCATTTACTTAGTGTACATTTAACCATCTCTACTTTTAGGCTTTTTGAGCTATTTTATTTGAGATGGTATCTGCTACATGTAACATAAAATTGGGTTTTGTTTTGGGGTAAATTACATATTTTATTAAATAGACGTCTAAGCAATTTTGTCTTAAGGCGGTGGGGTGTAAGGATTTACTAAGGTCAAGGGATTATCAATTATAAACAGTTTGGAAGGACACTTTATCTTAGTATATCACATTTTTTATCCTTAGATAGCTGTCGTGTAGTTGGTTTTCACTGAATCACTTGAAGGGCAGAATGGGATTTTTTAAAGTTTGCATTTGCAGAGAAATAAGTAGAAAAAAATGTAAAAAGAAGGATTTGAGAAAGAGGATCCTGCTCTAACTTTTGTATGAATATATCAAGAATATAAACTAATGGTGAATCAAAGGATATAAAGCCCCTGAAGATCAATAGCTTACATCCATATTCCCTATTTACTATCTGTAAATCTTTGGGCAATCGTTTAAACTCCGTAAGCCTCAGTTTTCTTACTAAGAAACTTGGGATAAAATTAGCTCTGCTCTAACTTCCTCCCAAAATAGTTTTCTTTTGACTTAAAATCCACCTTTATAGCTTGCTTCTTTTTTTTCTTGTATGTCGTATGGTGGGGTCATGTTTCATTACTTTTCCATGTGAGTATCCCGATATTGCAGCACCATTTGTTGAATTTTTGCTTGTTTGTTTCTTTGTTTTGCTTGTTTGTTTGTTTTTTTGGAGTGCATGGACCAGGAATTGGATCCGGGTCTCCTGCATGGTAGGCAAGAATTCTACCCCTGAACTACCCTTGCTTCATTTTTGAATCAGGAGTTCCTTGCATTCCTGTTTTTTCATTGAGAGAAGTAAGTTGATCTTATCCTAAATATCTTCATCCTTGTGTCTCTTACTGTTTGAAATCCATTTCATTCTTCTTGAGTTATTATTTTTGGAATTTGATTTCCTCTTCTAACTTAGACCCATTTAAGGCTGATATTCAACTAGAACTTAGCTGTATCGGTTTTTTTAAAACAATGAGATGTTTCTGGATCAGAAGGGAATGATTTTAATAGTAGCAACAATGGATGGTAGGCTCAATTAATAATATACATTGACATACAAACTCATTAACTCAAGGGTTGTCATAGTATGTTGCGATGAGCATTGATGATAGACTTTCCTTCTGTCATCGTAACATCTGAGGAGCTGTCAGTTGATCGGTGAGGCAGAGCATCACTCTTTACAATGCACTCTGTGGTGCAGGCTAATCAGTTAATTTTTATATTCAATATAATGTACACTTTGTACTCTTAGTGTGATAATCCTTGGGCAAAGTTTTTAGCAAATTGTGTTTGGAAATTTAAAAAATAAAAAATTTATATTGAAATAGTAAAACCATTTTTTTTCATTGCCTCCTGGATGAGTGCCATCATTTATTTCCACTGTCTGACATTTTCTCTCATCTTCATGAAGTAAACCTCAAGTCTTTTCTTCATAAAAAAAAAAATGCATGGAAGACAAAAATCTCTAAGTCCTTGCATTTCTCAACGTAAATTTACTTAAAACTCAAACTTGACTGATAGTTGAGCTGGACATAGAATTATAGGTCAAGCACTAATTTGTCTTAGACTCTGAAGGTCTTACTCCACCATTTTCTAGCATCCGTTGTTGCTGATCCCCTCAACAGATATTGGTCATGTATTTAACTATATTTTAGGTGTTGATGCTAATCTGATAATTGTTTTATTGGTGACATTGCTCAGTGGCTCTTTTTAATATAAATATTTTGACCAAAATATTCTCTTACATTATTCCCTAGGGTAGTGTCATCCCCTATTTTTCTTGCCTCTTTCTTTTGGACTTTCTAACAGATTAAAGGTGGAATGAATCATCATTTCTTGTGATACACTATTTCTCTATCTCATAGCTCTTTTCAAATTTTTCCTTTACATCCTGATATGAAATAACTTCCACTTATTTCCCTATCTCCTACTGAACTTTACATTTTGAAAATCATTACTTCTGATTGGTAATAATTATTTCTTTTTTTATTATTACCTTTTCATCTGAGCTACCCAATTTTATAAAGAAAATAGCTGAGTTCTTGATGTTGTCTGAATTTTTGTTTTCTCTGCCACTTGTTGTTTCATTTGTTTGTCTTTATCATTTTTTTTTCACCATACAAGGTTTTCTGAAATGTCTCTTGTTCTGTGAATGAGGTAGTAGAGAAGTTGGTGAGTCATTTGGATGAGCAGACAGGGTTTGTCAATGGATATGCTTTACTCAAAAATGGGGTTTGAGGAACTGATGAGCTCCATACCTGAATGCGTGTACAAATACCCCCTAGTGTCCCTCTGTCTCTAGACACAGCTCACACAAATTCTTTAGAGAAAGCCCCAACTTCTGATTTTATTTGTCATTGCTTTAGTTTCTTTAATTTGTGTCTCTTCTATTTGTTTGCTGCCCTGTGGGGATGGCTGCAGGAAATAGGGTGGACCATGTTGACCACACAGCACACGGAATTCCATTTCTCCATGTTTATAGCCCCATTTCTCATGCCTTCCTTCTCTAGTCCCCATAACTTCAAAGTTCTCCTTCACCACAGCCCTCTCAGGATCATTCTAGGCTGCACTCCTTCAACATTCAATACTTCTCCATCTGCTTTCAAACCTCCTAGAAATGTGTTGGAATACTCATTCAGGTGATGAGCATCCTCCTGTTTACTTTTAAAATTATTTTGCATTCTTTAAAGGATGGAGGAGAGATTAAACAAACAAACAAACAAAAAGCAGTCACTCTAATTCGCAAATTGAAAATAAAAATCAAGCTCAGAGCCCAGTAGTCCCACTTCATGAAGATGCCTCCAACTACAATACAGCAGCATTAAAGTGTGAGCTGTCAGCCATCCTGTGCTCCTGGTACTGGGCACATTCTCCAGTATCAGTGCTTGTGTCAGTGATAAGGCTACAGGTGAAGCTGGTGGTAAGCATTAGGTGAGTGTACAGGTTTGAACTTGTGGGCCCCAGAAAAGCCATGTGGCTACTCAATTGTGGGTGGTAGCTTTTGATTAGATGGCTTCCATGAAGCTGTGACCATGCATTCTATGTGGGTCTTGATTAGTTACTGGAATCCTTTAAAAGAGGAAACATTTTGGAGACAGTCCCTTTCAGAACCATGAGAGAGCCATGACACAGCTTAGAGAATCACAGAGCCCACCAGCCAGAGACCTTTGGAGATGAAGAAGGAATACAGTCCCAGGGGAGCTTCATGTAACAAGAAGCCTGGAGAGAAAGCTGACAGATGCCGCCATGTTCACCATGTGAATTTCCAGTTGAGAGAGAAACTCTGAACTTCATAGGCCTTTCTTGAGTGAAGATAACTTCTTGTTGGTGCCTTAATTTGGACTTTTCTATAGACTTGCTTTAATTTGGACATTTTCATGGGCTTAGAACTGTAAACTAGCAACTTAATAAATTCCCCTTTTTAAAAGCCATTCCATTTCTGGTATATTTCATTCCGGCAGCTAGCAAACTAGGACAGTGAGAGACATAATTTGGGCATCTATTTAATGTGTTTTGATTTCCTCTGTTCAAAATTTTGCAGGTGCTTTCTGCCCTTTTCATTTCTTCAGTTTTATACAGTGCCTAGTTTCAGAAACACTTCTATTACTTGCAAATAGTAAGCAAAATGTTCATGTTCACTAAAAGGACAGTTTTTGTATTATTATCATGTTAATGCTAGAGTTATTTCCAATTATGATTCTTAATTTATCTAATCTCTAGTTGTTCTTCTTTCTCTCTGCACAATATGCAGAGAAACATAAATCCATTTATTTGGAATCTGGATTTAAAACCATGTAACAAGTCAGGAAGATTAAAAGTAGGAAGGGTTCACACTGGTTTTCTTCCTTTTCATCTATTTCCCTCATTTATTTTCCTATTCATTTTTAATTTTCCTTTTATTCTTCATCTAAGATCTTTGCTTTCCATGGGACAGTCTATTTTTGTCTCTTTTGTGTCTTTCCACATGAAGAAGTAATATCATGAAATCTTGACTAGTGAATATCTTAGAATGATCATGCACTTTTATTTTTATTTTCTAGAATAAGTTGACATAGCTGCTTCCTTTTCTTCTCCCATTCTTTTAATTTGAGTGGGGGTGAATTTTTTGTGTGGAATTTCAGGTTTCTAAGTCTCTAAGGGCAGGAGTGATGTTGTTTTGTACAAGAATCTTGTACAAGAAGGATGGTTATGGTTGTAATATACATAATTTAGGTAACCTCATGGTTATCTAAACGGGAACTTGGAAACTCATGCAAGGTTGTTAACATTAAAAAATTTGTACAGCTGATTTTAGATTGTGGATCCAGAATGGACTTTTCTACTATAATGCTAAGACATTTAATTTCAGATTTTGAGATGTTTTAAAATCTAATATGGCAGCTCTAAACACTGAAGGAAGATGAAAGAAATGCTTAATGAATTGCATTTAATAATTCTACACATAACTTTTTGATTATTCTGGAAAAGGCATTATTGCCTATTAAATATTATGATCCTCAATTAAGAATATTTTACTGTAGCCTAAGGTGTTTCCTCCTCCCCCTCCCCCCAGTTCTGCTTACATTAATCTGCAGCATTACTTTGCAATTAAGGAGGACCAGGGAACAATTTGGGAGAATAAACACCTTTTCTAATATATGTTAGTCGAAATTGCTTTAATCAGTCCAAACTACATTCCTTAAATAACATGCACCACAGCAAGCCTGGATGAGGCCAAATGCAGTCTATACCTTCTTATTATTAAAAATTTAGCATTCAATTATTCCTCCCCCTCCCCTTTTTGTTTTCAAAAATAATTGTTCTTTTGTTGGGCCTGCTGCAATTGAAGTGCACAAAAAATTATTAGATAAGAAACCAACCTCGTGATAGCTCCAATTCGCAGGAATATTAACAGGAAAATTCACAAGGAGGCAATACCATTAATCCTGGACTCAAATGCCTCAGGACCCATCGGAGCTGCCAAAGGCCATCCAAAAGAACACACATCACGCTGCATCTGATATTTCTTTATAACCTGTTAAGCACAAGTGGTTACCTATTTCAGTTGAGCCACAAATTCAATTCCCTGCAGTAATTTGAGATAAATTCCTTTAGTGCTCTGTTGTATTTTCTCCAGTCAACTTGTCATTTGGGGCCCAGGAAAGAGGGATAGTTTGTGTAGCTGAGTGCCTGGATAAGCTTAAAATGAGGCAATGTGTGTGATTATTTCTCTGCCAATTGTGTTATTGTCTGGCCTACAGAAGATAATGCACACAGGTTCCACAGCAGTGTTTCAAGGAGAAGGGTACTTTGCTCAAGGACAAACACAAGGAAAGTTTCTTTGGGGTACAGGGATCCTTCACTCAATGATAGGAAGTCTGGAGAGGGCAAGTGAGAGAAACTCTGGTGAGAGAAACAAATCAATGGCTTTGTTTTTTAACACTAAAAACAAAATTGTAATATCTTTCTTTAAAAGCTAAAGTTAGAGATTAAACTCTGTTTCTCCTTTATCCTTTCTCCCACAAGTCCTAAAAAATTACAATCTTAGGTCAGACCCATGGTACAATGAACCATTTTCTTAGTCTACAGAGTCAGGTATTCAGGCTTGTGCCCTGGTGAAGAATGACTATTATATATATATATGGTTTTAAAATTATCTTTATAAATATTTCAAATTTAGAGTTTTCCCCTAAGATTTTGTTGGGCCTGATTTGCATGTAATGAATTCATCCAATGGCTATCCAAGCATTCAGTAATCCCATGAAAACGTGGACACAGGATCTGCTTAAATTGAGGATCTGGCTATGCTGTTGGTACAGACACAATGCAATGAACACGTTTTCTACCTCACTAACCAGTGTAGACCCCCTGAGAGGCCTGCCCTGCCCACTGTCATACCGCCTGAGTATACCCATCATCCCAGACCATCTCAGATGGACCACCCCGAACAAAATGGCCAGTCTAGACCTGCCTAGTTCACGAAGGTTGGCGGAAGCAATTGAAGCTATGAAGTTCTCTGGAGGCCATCTTCTCTCTTCTTGTAGATAAAAAAGTTGGTTTTTATTTCATTATTCCAGGCACGGAATGCTAAAGCATCCAAGGAGCACGTGAAAACAATACTTGTTTCCTCCTCCCTCTTTCCCTCCCTCCCTTCCTCTCTTTCTTTCTATAAAGGCTGCTGCTTACAGGAATCTGGTAGGTGGAGTTGCCTTGTGACAGGGTATTTGCTTGATGTTTATAAAATCAATCCTGGACATTCTATATTATGGAACCTGATGCAGATGTCTCCAATTTTGAACTTAATATGATACCTGAAAGTATATTTTGATAGAATTTCCTCTGTAATTTGAACTTAGTAATGGATAAATATATGAAACTCAGTATTTTTTTATCATTGTACTCAAGTGTGATATCTTAAACGAATCATATTATCAACTGTGTTTATAATGAAATATATTAATAAATTGAATGAGTGTATTTGATTAATAACTAGTGATCTTCTATCATGTTATAATTTATAGTTAGTACAGGTGGCTCAGGTAAACCAATTTGAGAAACGATTCCATCCATTTGCTGCAGCATCTGTTCATTTCTTTGCTACAGAAGGAACTAGAGGATATCTGAAATACTTTTGTCTGCCTCAGCTATGGAACACTGATTGTTTTGCATTTACTCTTGCACTGACCATGTTTGATAAATTTTAGCTGTGACAGTTATGATTTTATGTTCCTAGAAAATGGAAGGTCATCTTAAAAAGGAAGATAATTTGCTCTATTTGAGAAAGAATAGACAAAATGTTTTGTAGGGTCTTCTTTTTCTTTTTCTGAGTGGGATTGAAAATTCAGCCACCTAAGCAGGTGCTACTCTTATCCTGCTGCCATGCTAACCTGCTTACTCTCAAACACGGGTGTGTACACACAGATATTCTTTGAATATAAGAGCTGGTGTCACCTAGTTGAGTGCCCTTTTCCACAAAGTACAGAGACAAAATGACTTGTCCCCATTACTGACTTCTTAGCAAAAGCATAAACACATGCCATAAATAGTCAGAACTGACCTTCAAAGAAACTCTACAAAATTAATGTTTCAAGATAGATGTTCTGAATTTAAATGCAAGGTAATTTATGGTAACATTAAAAGCCCTAGGCCCTGGTTCATTAGAAAGCCATTTGTCAGCCCTGCTAAGCTTATTTATTTCCCATCCTAAGCAGAAATGAGTTAGTGTCATCTCCTTATACCAACCTCTGGGCATTCCAGTTTTATTTCTATACACAGCAAGACCCATCTCCCAAGGAAAGAGACTTAAGCATGTCAAAAAATATTTTCTTTGCAATTTTGTGAGAATCACTGTGATAGAAATTCTGTTACTGTAGTGAAGATAACAGGTGTCTTCTAGTTGACAACTCTGATATATTAATGAGAAAATAAGTTGTGATTTGGAATACATTGAGTTAAACCAATTGTAGAGTTTCCTCCTGCTTGTTATGTCACTGCATATTATTTTCAAGCAGTGTAAATTACAAAGAACAACCAAAAGTTAAAAAGAATTTAATATCATGCAGTGTCAGGGAAAAGAGAACATGCTTAATGGCATATTAATTAATGCTGAATTCTAATAGACTAGAATTATGGGAGCTTACAAATGCATCAGGGGAGTTGGTTTTAATCTTTGCAACCACAGTGAATAAAATGAATAAGTGATAGGGCAAAAAGAATGCTGTCAAATGTGTTACTCCATCTTACATAAAAGCAACTGCTTATGAAAAATTTCTCTGCGGGGGAAATGAAACTCAAAACTGACAGCAAAAAGACAGAAAGGACGGCAGTGTCACAAGCTTTATGGAAGCTTTTACCCAGAACTCTAAATTAGAAAATCTTACCCTCCGCATATTGGATCCCAAGGACACTCTATTGAATCCCTAATATTGTATCTGAAGTTGACTAATGGCACAGGGCTGAGAAAGATGGAAATGTGGACAGAAAACTATTTTTGGGGGGGGGATACACACATTCACATACACACACAAAGAAAACTCACATACTTTTAATTGCAGAAAAATAGCTTTATTTGGAGGTCTTTATGAGAGATCTTAGCTATCAGAATTCATGCTAAGGCTATTCCCCTCAAAACAGCAAATACCTCATTGACCCCAAATTCCTGATCTCACCATTTCCTAAACTTGATGAAAACTGCAAGCTATCTCTCCTTTCTGTGCTGAAATTCTGGGTTTTTATTTATCACACTGTTCTCTTCACCTCCCCCCCCCCCACCTTTCTTTGCATTTTCTTATTTTGGTTTGGTAAATGCTGTAGGAATGCATTATACTAAAAATGGACTGGCTTTTAACAATGGGGATTTATTAGCTTATGATTTCAATTCTTAGGCAGTGAAAATGTCCTAGCTCAAGGAATCAACAAGATGATCCCTGGATTCTGAAGATAGGCTGCCAGCATCTGGGACACCTCTGTTACATGGGAAGGCATATGGCTGGTGTCTGCTGGTCCTTCTCTCCTGGGTTTCATTGCTTCCAGGTTCTGGTTTAAGAGGCTTCTTCTCTCAGTTTCTGTGGGTCTGCCCTTGTATCTCAGCTTCTCTGGGGCTTCTCTTCATGATCTTCTCTCAATTTTATCTCTTAGCTTCAGTATGTGTTTTATTCTCTTGCAAAGGACTCCAATAAGTAGAGTAAGATCCATTTAGAATGGGGTGGGTCACATCTCAATTGAAATAACCTAATTAAAACATCCCATCCACAATAGGTCTGCATCTACAGGAATGGATTAAAAGAGCGTAGCCTTTTCTGGGGTACAGAACACCTTCAAACTACTACAACTCCCTAAAAGCTTCCCTGCCCTGGGCCTGAGGTAGGTTCATTCCCTCAGACTACTCATCATCATGCTACCTGAAATTCTTTGGCCAGGTTCTCATCCCCTGCATGTGATTATATGAGATGAGGGCTTCTCAAAGCCTTCTTTGCCCTCCTTCAGTGTCCCTAGCTCATTTAAACAAATTCTGCAGCCTTAGCTTGGCCTGAAGATTACACAAGGGGTTGTCTGGGCCAAAACAAATATAAAAATAAATACTTGGGGGGAAAATGTGCAAATTCACTTGGAAATGTTAGGCAAATGTCATTTTTATTATTCTAAGCTAAAATGCAAATATATCCTGTCTTATGTTCACTTAACCACTTACTAGAACTTAGTAAAATTATTGGCTTGTTAATGGCTTCTGCTATGAAATAATCAAAGCCATTGTATCATAAATAACTCTGAGTCACTTACATAGGTTTAAATATGGAAAATCATAGACTTTTCTTAAGGTACATGAATAGCATGGGGATACAGGTATAGCTCACAGTTTGGATATTTCCTGAGCAGTTCCTTTATAAATTAAGGACCAATAGGATGTGAACTTTGAAATGAAGAGAAAGAAACAAACCTCACATTCAACCATTGACTTTAACTAGTTTGAATTTGTGGATTCATTCATCTTCAGAATTTCTTAAAAATAAAAACAAAGTATTTTAAAAAATAGTTCAACAGAGAGGAAAATGTATATTTATCTTAAATATCTTAAATAAATATTTGCCCTTAAGTTAGTTGTTGGTTTCCTTTTGCAAAACAAACGTATCATAGTTTAGGGAGCATCATCAATTTAAACTCACCACATAAAATTTTGAAAATCTAATGGAAGCTATCCCTGGAATACATCCAGGTAAATTCAGTTTGATTTAAGCCTAATTCCAGAATAAGATAATTATCCACAGATAAGCTGTGAACGTGTGCACTATTTACCAGGGTAGGAAATGTCGGAAGCTGTTCATATGTCCCATCCTTAACATATAAAGCTGAACTAAACCTGCAGGGAATTTGTGACTCTTGATGCAAAGTCAGAACTATGCAAAAAATTTGCCTTATGGCTTAAAAAATAGAAAAAAAGTATTTAAGACAGCTGACCTTAAGCAATAAAAAGCTTTTCACCAAGAAACTCAATGTGTTCAGTAAGCATCTGCCCCTCAAGGGTAAATCTACCTTCCTGGCCTATCTGTCCTTCTGTGATGGTTGGGTTCCAGTGTCAACTTGGCCAAGTGATGATGTCCAGTTGTCTGGTCAGGCGAGCACTGGCCTGACTGTTGCTGCAAGGATATTTCAAGGCTGTTTGATACATCGAAGACTGGTGTATTAAATCATTAGTCAGTCAATTGCATCTGTGGCTGATTACATCCATAATCAACTATGGTGTGCCTTGCATAACGAGATAATCCATCAGATGGAGGCTTTTAAGGAAGAAGAGAGACGGTTTCACTGCCTCTTCAGCCAGTGAGCCTCTCCTGTGGAGTTTATCCAGATCCTTCATTGGAGGCATCAGCCTCACAGCCTGCCCTGTGGATTTTGGACTTTTCCAGTCCCATGGTTGTGTGAGAAACCTTTATAAACCTCACATTTACAGATCTCTCCTGTTGGTTCTTTCTCTGGAGAACCCTGCCTGACACAACTTGGTACTGGGAATGGTTTTTGAGAAGCAGAATCTTAAAAATGGGCTTTACAATTGGTTTGCTACTCTGATTAGACTAGGAGGCACTAATAACTCAGTTTCCAATAGTGAAGACGGCACTGACAGTCTATGTGGAGAGCTGGCAAAAGAGATACTCAAAATATCACCATTAAATTCTTCTAATTGTATGTTTATACAAGGGGAGGCTGTGGGTGAGAATGTTTTTGACACCTTTACAGAGTTTTGTGGAATTAAGAGATATAATCATGCTGACTGGTTGTTGTTTGATATGCTAGATACAGTGATGAGGGAAAGGGATGAGCCGAAGGCTTCAAATTTGAATCTTAAGCACTGATGAGAAATGTAAAAGTTTCCAGGTGTGCCCTGAAAGAAAATCTTACTTCCTGTGGTTGCAAACTTGACTTCTCTGAAAACTAGACACAAAGCTTCAATATGCGAATAGCAGTTTTACAACATAAACTAAAATCTCAAACTTGCAGGGTGTCTGATGTTAAAGTAAGGGCTTGATTGGAAAAGAATGAGATCCTGAAATGTGGGATGGCTATATATGGCTTGATAATGATGGCAACAGGGAGATGGGATCCCTGGAATCTGATGAACCTTTGCTAGATAAACCTGTAATGGACTGCCCTGAGAAAAAAGCTTCCTGACCTCCAGCCTGCCTTGAGGAAAAAGCTTCCCAGCTTCCTGTCTGTCCTATGGAGTCTCCCATCCACACTCCACCTAATGAGATTAATCCTTCAGTGCTTGCTAACCCCATAACCACCTCCCCTGGTGAAACAGCCCTCACTGTTCTGTCTGGAGCAACTAATCCTGTTTCACCAGATGAAACTGCAATGGAGTGCCCTGAGATAAATGGCTTGAAAGACACTTCTAATTTTTTCATGACCCACCCCCACCACCCCTCTTTTCTTCAAGACCTATAACTAAACTAAAATCCCAAGGCCCCAAAAGGTGAGGTACAAAGTGTGACCCCTGAAGAGGTACACAAAATAATTGCATGAGTTTTCCAATCTATAGAGACAAAAATCAGGAGAATATGTATAGGGATGGATATTAAGGGTGTGGGATAATGGTGGAAAGAATATAAAGTTGGATCAAGCTGAATTTATTGATATGGGCCCACTAATGTTCAGTGTTGTAGCTGGAATGGTTAGAAAAGGAAGTAGCAGTTTGTTTGGATGGTTGCCTGAAACATGGATGAAAAGGTGGCCGACATTACCCAAGATTGAAATGCCCAAACTGTCCTGGTATAATGTAGATTAGGGGATCCAGACTTTGAGAGATTGGAATATTAGAGTGGATTTATCATGGGAGACCTGCTCACACACCCTAGGAATATCCAGAGGACACATCTTTCACAAGCACCTTGAGAAATAAATTCTTGAGACTAGCTCCATCATCTCTGAAGAGCTCTGTATCTCTGCAGGTCAGCTATCACTGTGGTAAATGCTGTCACTGAGCTGGGATCCTTAAACACAATGGGGATGATCACATGCCGAGTTGGCAGAGCCATGCAGTGATGGTTAATGTCCTATGCTTAATCACCATAGACAAAGTGGGCATGGCCACCATGATGGACAGCAGACATCAAAATAATCTGACTTGCAAAGACTTGTGGCATTGGCAAGTAGATCATGGGGTACCAGAAGTAGAAGAGCTGGGCAGTCTATTAAATCCTTGTTTGAGTTGTACAAGCAGAATTCTAGGTCAAGTGCACAGAAGTCTAACTCAAATTACAAAATAAGAGAGTCATGGTCCCTTAATCGATTCCCAACCTTGAGATAGTTTATAGACCCAGAGCCCCTTGATTGAGGTATGGGCTAGGTACCCTTGGGGAAGGATCCTTTAATATTGCCCCAAATTTACAGTTAACCTTCCCTACAGTCTTCCCCAGAAGACCTGTGGGCTTTAACAGGGTGATTGTGTATTGGGGAAAAGAAAATGATCAGATATTTCAGGGATTATTGGACACTGGCTCAGAAGTGACACTAATTCCAGGAGACCCAAAACATCACTCTGGCCCACCAGTCAGAGTAGGGGCTTTATGGAGGTCAGGTGATCAATGGAGTTTTAGCTCAGGTCCAGTGAGTCCCCAGGCCCATTCTGTGGTCATTTCCTCAGTTCTGGAATGCATAATTGGAATCAACATGCTCAGCAACTGGCAGAATGCCTCCATTGGTTATTTTACTCATGGAGTGAAGGCTATGGTGGGAAAGACCAAGTGGAAGCCACTAGAACTGCCCCTACGTAGCAAAATAGTCAATCAGAAACAATACCATATTGTTGAAGGGATTGCAGAAATTAGTGCCACTCTTAAGGGTTTGAAAGATGCAGAGATGGTGATTCCCACCACATGCCCATTCAACTCTACTATTTGGCCCTGTGCAGAGAACAGATGAGACTTGGGAGGATTACAGTGGATTTTGTAAACATAACCAGGTGGTGACTCCAATTGCAACTACTGTTCTCAGATGTGGTATCATTGCTTAAGCAAATCAAAACATTCCCTGGTACTTGTTATGCAGCTATTTATCTGGCAAATGCTTTTTTTTTTTTTTTTTTCCTCAATAGCTGTCAGTAAGGACCACCAGAAACAGTTTGCATTCAACTGGCAAAGTCAGCAGTATACCTTCACTCTCTGCCTCAGGGGTATATCAACTCTCCAGCCCTATGTTACAATCTTGTCTGCAGGGACCTTGATCATTTCTCTCTCATGCAAGACATCACACTGGTCCATTATATTGATGATATAATGCTGTTTGGACCCAGTGAGCAAGAAGTAGCAAGTACTCTAGACTTATTGGTAAGGCATTTTCATGTCAGGAGATGGGCGATAAATCCAACAAAAATACAGGGGTCTTCCACCTCAGTGAAATTTCTAGGTGTCCAGTGGTGTGGGGCATGCCAAGATATCCCTTCTTAGGTGAAGGATAAGCTGTTGCATCTAGTCCCTCCTAATACCAAAAAAAGAGGCACAATGCCTAGTTGGCCTCTTTGGATTTTGGAGACAACATATTCCTCATTTGGGTGTGCTACTCAGCCCATTTACTGATGACCAGAAAAGCTGCTGGTTTTGATTGGGGAGTGGAACAAGAGAAGGCTCTATGATGTGCCAAGGCTGCTGTGCAAGCTGCTCTGCCACTTGGGCCATATGATCCACCAGATCCAATAG